>DWHP01006206.1:0-11524 GCA_018247895.1 Parnassius honrathi | reverse complement strand
ATATATATATATATATATACACAAGAATTGCTCGTTTAAAGGTATAGGACGTATTAACACATAACCGTGCAGTGGCAGTGTAAGATTGTCCACTTGCCCACATTTTCCAGTGAGTGTTGTAAGAGGCTTCGAAGGGAAACAAACCAGGAGATGGACAGCAACATCTTCCCTAATAGCAACTACAACGTGTCGTCAATATACCCTTCATGAGGCATTCTATATGGAGACCTATGTTCGACAGTGCTCTTGGATAGGACTTTAAATTTGATAAGTAACAAGTTAACACTCGTGCTCTGTAGATAGAGATCGTCTTATTGGAATCTGCCCGTGCCTCCCTTAAATTGTTGGTGGTTTTGTCACCTTTGCCGTATTAATTATCATAAGAAACTAAATCTGTACACCTGTATTATTGTGTTTTGTTACATTTTAGCATTTTTACTATATTTCGAAGGTCAAAAGCGGTAAAATTTACAAAAATAAAAAAGGAACGTGTAGTTTTAAATTATACTTTTCTACCACACCCTTAACTATTTCTAAAACAAATCAGCAGTGAATCTACTGACATGTATTGGACCGTTCTAAGAAGTATGAAAAGCCAATAATTACGGACTATGGCCTTCACTATTCGTTTCTCACAGGCAGGGCCGAAATTAGCAATGTAGGGGTTCCGTAGGCGATGCCAGGTGCTGCTCCTCAACATTTTATCAACTTCCCATATCACATAATAATATTTATTCCTGAGACCGCGCTACCTCTGAGCAACGCGAAGTCAGGCAGTATAGCTAGGCAGTTGTTGACTACTTTGCCTTAGGTTAATCCGGCCGGCCCTGCTTAGAGTTGATAAGTAACGTATCTGTAGCACTGTTTTAAGTTGATTGCAGGTGTCCATAGGCACAAAAGGCTAACTCTGAACGTTGATAATCCTTTCATTCTGCTTATTCCTAGTTTTGATGTTTGTTTAGCTTTTGAAAAGAATAGCTTGCGCTAAGCATTGTATTACGACGTGAGCAGTTTGCATTTCATCTTGAGAAGTTTAGGTTATAATAAGTTGACACCACGCCCAGCAGTGGATATTTGTGGTCTGTTAAAGAAGAAAAAACAAGATATGAGTGAATTTTTAGGACATAGTCTTAGATGGACTACTCCAAACTTGGTATTCTCTAAATTTTACCGTCACCGACACTATAAGGTTAAATGTGATAAAACCATGCTGCATCTGTGTCATGGTTGCGGCACGCTTGGGTCAGTTTGACCGGGGAAGTAATACGCCGTAACAGAATACCAGTGTAAAATAGCAGATTAATTCTACTGTGTTTTATTTATATGATGAGTGTAGATAACCGAAGACCCTTTAAGCTGATTTAGTCTTAACACACTGTCTTAGTCCTCAGGGGTGATATCACATCACAACATGATGCATTGAGAACTGGAGACCCCTTTTACTGGATACATGGTTATGATGGATAGAATGGGTCAGTTCTATTCCGTATTCTATAAATTTAGATGTCTATGACCCACAGTATCACTTACCATCAGGTGAACTGTGTGCTTGTTTATCACCCTGATTTTCTAAAAAAAGATCTTTTAGAGGATTTACAAAACCAAAGGTAACATTAGTCGTGATGTAATTATTCTCGCACCCCACTCACGCGGTGACAACACATATAAAACAAAAACCATAATAAAATCTAGGAATCAGTTTTCAGAATTAAGAGTAACCATGTATTGGCGGTGTTTTTTTTATATAGGATAAGAGTGACAAACGAGCACACAGTTGTCCTGGTGGTAAGTGGTTGTTGTGGCCCATAGACATCTACATTTATCCTCGATTAAGAATCAAAATGCAGATGCGTTATCACTCCTAAGTACTAAGATGGAATCCCTCGTTTCCATTAAAAAGGGTCTCCGGATCTCTATACTCACCATACGAAACACAGCAGTATTAAGCTGCTATTTTACGCTGGTATTCTGTGAAAGCGTGGTCCTTCCACCTATACGTGCTACAACCATAATATAGCTCCAGCGTGGCTTTACCACGTATAAACGGAGTAAGATTATTCACCAAATTTTTTTTTACACATTGTAAAGGTGCCTAATGTGAGTTAGGCTCCTAAAATGAGATAGTTCGGTATTTGAAAGTTCATTTACTTGTGGTGAGTGACAGTGATATCGTCAGTCATTCGGTAGTGTTCAAACGTGCACAACTTAGACACCGCCAAACAGGCAAAAAAATACACTACCACCTCGACTTCAGTCGGGAACGGATACGCATTTTTTCGTTGTCAATTGCAATGTATGTTGGATCATTAAAAATAAGTACATTTAGATTCTATATAGATTTGTGATATCTGTTAAAGCGTGAATTTTAATATTCCAATTCGTTTTATTGTGTTTATTACATATAACAAACGTGACCATTTGATTATGTTGGTTTATAATGAGTTCCTTATATGATGAAACAGTGGAGAAGCCACACGGCAGCCTTTGCTGTTGCACATATGGGCCGGCTCTAACCGTAGTGGCACCAGGACCTCACAGAATACCAGCGTAAAGTAGAAGCTTTGCTTCTGCATTTCGTCTAGTGAGTGCAGGTGGCTGGAGGCCCAATTCCCCCCCCCCCCCTTAACATGGTAGCGGAGTTGCAAACAACACTACCCCAGGAGGGTACCAGCACCCCCGGTGACGGAGAATCCCTCACTGAGCATCCACGCCCAAGCTGAGTGTGGGTGCTCAGGCTGCCACACGTATTCTGGGGGAGGGGGCGAAATTCGGCTTAAACTAAACGTGCTCGGTGCAATAAGTCAAAGGCGCCCCCTGCCACGCTATCCGTGAATTTCTGCGACATCAGAGGACTTCTTTCAAACCTTAACGCCATCCACTGCCTGAAGAAGGTCAAGACGGCCTTTATCTTTTAAACCGAGGTGTCCTCTCCGGCTGATACTTCGTTTCTCTCCTACCTGGAGTACAAATTAGAACACTCTTTTGTGCCCCGGGCTGAATTTTGCGTGTATGTCACAGAGGACATCTGTTTTCGACGCCTTGGCAGCCTTGAAGGTATGGACCTAGCCATCTTATGGCTACGCGTAGACAACGACGACCATCCTCGCGTCTAAGGGTGCCTCTTTAGGTCCCATAGCGGTAATGCCGACACAGGTCGACTGATCTGACGTGCAGATGGCTGCAGACTCCGTGTTACAACGGGTCCCTGAAAATCTACAGAGTTCGTTGGTGATTTTAACGCCCACCAAGCGGAATGACTTGGTTCTCGCGTAACCGATCATGCGGGTAGATCTGTTTATGACTTTGCTTTTGCATATGCTCTGATACTACCAGTTACCTCGCCTATGTGGATCCCAGATGTGGAAGATCATGCACCTTCCCTATTGGACTTTCTGCTGACCTCTCATCTGGACGGATATCAGATCTTCGTCGATGCCCTCTTGGCCCTCGAACCATTGTCTGATTCGGAGTACGGTGCCACTCACGCTCCTATCACTTTTGCGTACTGCAGGTTGCTGCCGTGTTTGGCATTATAGGTCAACTGATTGGGACGGGATGCGATCTTTTTTTGCATCGTACCCTTGGAGGCGGGTTTGCTTCTCGCCGGATGATCCTATCGTTGTTGCTGATTCTGTCGCTGATGTGGTGCTAGAGGGAATGGAACTTTATATTACGTATCGGAGGCAGAATCCAGCCTTTGTTTGGTCGCTCCTGCAAAATTGCATTACGTCATAAGCAAGAGTGCTTCCAGGCCTGGGCTCGCGCATTGACGTCTCGTGATGCAAATACCAGCGCTCTTTAAAAGAAGTATAATTCTGCCTCCAGGTCCTTCAAAAGTGTCATCGTCAAGGCAAAGTCAGAGCACATCGGCACTAGAATGTAATCTTTAACGTTACAATTTAGACGACATTGAGATTGTGGTATTATTTTGTCCAATTGATTAATTACTTATTCTTTTATCTAAGAATTACTTGTAATCTATATTGAGTAAAAATATTCTATTATACTAAAAACCGTAAAAACTTTTAATAAAGAATAAAATATAATAATCACTGACGTATGCCTCTACCATAATATAAATGTATGCAAGTTAGAGATAAGAAAATAATGATATTAACTTTTATATACGTCTTAATTAACACGCGCAAAAACTTTTGCTGAAAACTCGCATTGATTGTATCGTAGGAAAGGTTTTTGTTGAACCCTATTAATGGAAGGCGGATTCTATTCATAATTTGAAGATCCTACCCATTAAAGACATTCCTTTACTGCCTAAGAGTCCGTCTGTCGGTCAAGACAATATTGCGTTATGTATTTAGAACACGATTTCGGTATCACAAATGGATTATCTTACTTCAATAATTTAATATTGCCATGATTGCTTCAATTAGGTAATGCAATAAACTATTTTAAACTTTTTTTACTTAGGGATGACACATATCAAATTGTCAAAACAAATATGAAAGGATATGACGCGTTTATAACCTTAACAAAATACATTACAATCAATTGTATAATAAAATTTAAGAATAACATATTCTCTTATAGATTTAAATATTCGTCATTGAGTTTCAAATCACAAAAATGCTAAGGAGTTTTTTTTTTATAGGACAAAGTGACAAACGAGCACACAGTCCACCTAATGGTAAGTGGTTGCTGTGGCCCATAGACTTCTACATCTATCCTCGATTACGTCAAAATGCGGATGCGTTGTTACCCGTGAGGACTTAGATGGAATGCCTCCTTTCCAGTAATAAGCGCCAGCAATATTTTTGAGTTTTCACCTCAAAAATATTGCTGGCCGCTTGATTTGCTACCTTTGCTAAATAGCCTGATGGTTGGCAAATCTCATAATATTATTTAGGACAAGAACACTGGGCCTGTTCCTTACCCTACATTAACATCATTTCTTTTTAAAATATTTTAATAATCTCTTTTGTTGCAGTGGCTTGCTCAACGGTGACCGTGACTAAGTGCCAGGCTGCACTGAGGACCCTGCAAGCGTTCCCGTTCTTTAAACCGACCTGTCTCTGTCGAGAGCCGAACGTTGATCCCGAGTGTAACTCATTCCGCGACTTCCTCTTCGATCATCCCTGCGTGTTCGTCATGAAGAAGGGTATGAAGATATTAAAAAGAGACTAATTTAAATTAGAATATTTAAGAATAAAAATTCAATAATATAACCCCAAATAATATTTTTATAAATATTGTGCAAGTAAATACTAACATTGGAGTAATTTTTTTTAATTTTTATCTAATAAACTTTAAAAGCCGTTAAAGATCAACTCTAGAATAAATAAACGGAATACATAAACCAACGGTTCAACGAGTAAATTACGAGCTAGAAAGCTTTCTAATTTGGAGATGCAACTTGCACTTCGGTTTGAATGTAATTAATTTAATGTTGTTTAAACTGAGCCGTTTAACGCCTGAGAAACCGCAAGCTTACTGCACCCTGTGCACTCAAAGTGCAGGTTCCCTTTGATGACTTTGAATTGATTTCTACTTAAATATTACTTCTTCTGTGCCCTACATCAGTATTAATTGCTTAGAATTAATTATTTTTTTAAATTACTTATTATCCTGTTAATGTTATTGCCCTATCAATGCGTCCGTAGCCCTTACCAGTCAAATAAATCATCAATATTAAAGTTAAACAACAGTGATAACTTAGGTCTGTAAAGCTATTTATACAAAGTCCTAAAGTCAGAATACGTTGAAAGTATCTATTTCCTGCATAAACGATTATTTAGTTTATTGCCCAATATACCACGGGAATGGTCTTTACTCTAAATATGCGACGGGTTATTTCCTCTTCAAAAAATAGATAACTGGATTAACAAACTTTTTTGTAACTGGACTAACAAGTCCTTTTACAACAAAGTTGTGAGAAAATCAATTAATTTACTGACTGGAGTACACATTGTGTCGTTGCTCATGTGGGGATGATTGCCATAGTTGTTACGCTCGACAAGCAGGTTAACAGCCACAATTTTTATTGTAATTTGGCTGTTATCCAAAAGATGCTACTGTCCATCTCCTTCCCGTTTCTCTCGGTCAGCTTTTGCGAAGGTCACGGGAAAATATGGGGTAGTGGATATTCTTATAACACTACTACACGGAATAGAATTTATTCGTTCGAAAACTTCCGTACTGAAAATTATTTCTAAGAGAAACTCAAATTTACATTATAAAAAAATGTTTTGTTTACAGAGAAAGATCCCTATCCTGTGGAGACTCTACCAACGTGCACCTATGCTCTAAGCGTCTGTCATAGCGAGAAACCCTGTTCCGTGCTGTTCGAGAGATTCAAGAACGCCTGCAAGGCCCGTGATGGGGAATGTCGTATGGAAGACAGGTTTGTCGCGACATCATTCTATAAGAAAAATTAAATTACCAAAACAAAAACTCTAATTACTGCATGCCTTTACATTTTTATAAATACAGTATATGAGCATGATTGTTTAATTGACCGATATCCATGAGAAAATATTAATTACGCTGAACATACAGGTGTATATATACAAATATAGAGGCGATCACTTGATCTAATCTATTCGTATTCGGTATAATATTTAGGCAATTTTATCTTTGATGAATCGGACAACAGTTGTTGTGTACTACCACAGAGTAAACCCCTTAGCGTACTGTGATATACCCTTGCTATAATGTCAAAAACCAACGTTTGCATTTGTTGCCTTGGTCTTAATTTTCACAGCGCTTCAATTAATAACCTGTGGTATGTAAGTATAAGAGTTATAGTACTTTGATTTATTTTTGGAAGTAAAGTAACAAATGGACACGCAATCCGCCTGATGGTAATTGAGCATTTATGTAACACATCTATATTTATTCTCGACAAGGACATTCAAATATATATGAGCGAATCCTCAATTAAGAACCAAAATGCAGATGCGTTGTCGCCCCTAAGAACAAAGAATGAAATATATTTTATAAAGTATTGTAGCGTAACAACATCCATCACCCTATTAAGTTTCTTAGGTGACATTGGAAATTACTACTATACCCAAAGGGTCTTATGTCTTTCGATAGCCGGCGCTATAACAATCTCGATTCCGCCAGGCGTAATTTAACTCGGCAATGAGCAGCTTCAAGGATGCGTAACGTCTGATTGTGCGATCGTCTATCCCTTTATCAATGTGACGATTAAAGCAAATCATCCTTACAGTGAGGGAGGGCTACGTCCAACAGTAATCTTATGAGAGCTAAAACCTAACCCTTTGCAATATTTTGCATACGAACGCTCGCATATTTCTTTCCCCCACTTACCCTTTGCAATCTTATTCCCTACTATTAAACTTTTGAATTTCCTAAATACAATATTTACTTTACTTTTAGATCTATAAAAGTAATATTAACAGTACAAAAATCAAGCCAATAAGCTCTTTTCTATTGACACAGCTATCTTTGTATCTTGCAGTAAAATTCTGAAACTCAGCGTACTGTTATACAAATACAAGTTAAATCCGTTCAACTGTATTGATCTAGTCTACCGAGTTTATTTCAATCCAGCAGATGAATCGTTCCTGGTGCTATTCCTAGCTAACAACCAAAGTTGGGTAACATTAATACCATAATTCAGTATATATATTTATTTTCGTATTGGTGTGCCGGATTCATTCGTTCACGTCAAATAAAAAGCATTGCAAATAGTATAGAGTAATAGAATAGTAAATAGTAGTAAAAGGATTGTAAGCAAATAGATTTTAACATGATTTGAAACTATTTGTATTATGATGATAGATTTTAATATCTTTCAATATAAGAAAAAGGGAATCTTAAGTTTTTATTTAAATTTCATATCTAACAAGATAAAGCACCAGCGGTGCTTTATAAGCGTGAAATTAATGCCGCGTTTCATTTTCATAATGTGTTAAACCACCATCACTCCAGTTATAATACAGTATCCTATAGGCCTTATCGTTTCAGTCTATTAATGTCCACTGCAGAACATAGACCTCCATCATAGATTACCAGAATATATTTGTAGCGTGGCGCTATCTTTTAAATGGTTACCAAATATCATATGTTAGTATAATTATTAACAACCGACGCAAAATAGGGGTGTTATAAACTTAACCGCCATTTGTGTCTGTATGTCTGCCCTGTGTCTATCTATGGCACTGTACCTCATAAACGGTAACTCATAACTTTAATATTTAGAGCAGGTTTTCTAGCGGTGGTTCTTTGTTTCGATTTTTGATATTTCATTGAAAAAATTTTATAATTTATAGCAAAAAATTTTTTTCGCAGTGAAGATTTTTTTATTCACTATGACGGAATATTTCTGACGTACGACGGCTGTAATGATGATTATACTTTTTTAATAGAATGAGGGTGACGAACGAGTACAAAGTCCACCTAATGGTTAGTGGATAACTGCAGCCCACAGACACCTGCATCTATCCTCAACTAAGAACTAAAATGCAAATGCGTTGTCACTCCTGAGGACTAAGCTGGAATGCCTCGTTTCAAGTAAAAATGGTCTCCGGTTCTCTACAATACAAATTCTCTACTACTGCTGTGTTTCGTATGGTAAGTAGTGTAGAGATTCGGAGACCCTTTATTACTGGAAACGAGGTATACCATCTTAGTCCTCAGGGGTAATAACGCACCTACGTTTTGATTCCAAATCGAGGATAAATGTAGATGTCTATGGGCCACAGTATCAACTTACCATCGGGTGGTTTGTGCGTTCGTTTGTCACCCATATTCTTTAAAAAACAATTCTTGAATTATATACGATATTTACAGATATATAGCTGAAACACCAATTAGTTAGCCAAAGCGAGAAAGGCGACGCTTGTACAGAATATCAGCGTAAATAATGCTGCTGTATTTTGTTTTACAGACTACTAGAAATGAACATAATTTCCGGTAACTAGGCATTCTATATTTGTGGTGTCAACGCAACTGTATTTTGATTCTTAATCTACGTAGATGTCTTTAAGCGTTGGTCACATTAACATTAAAAAAATATAATAGTCAATCAGTCCAACTTGTATAACGATATTGTGAATTGAATTAAAATAATTATTACGGTTAAGTTAGCTGTGATGGTAACGTACAGTTTCAGAACTTGTTCACCGTCAGATGCATAGTACAGAAGCAACCTAAGTTGAACCCACCGGCACTATTTAAATTGTTAACTGCAACTAAGTTCTGATTAAACACATGCTGAGGAAAAACTACATATCCAACAATATAACATATTTCGAAGATAAGAGATATCGACTAGCGTAAACCATATACGTGATAGAACCTTGTTGCAGTTATATTATGATTGCATCAGCACAACTGAGTTGGATCGACCGGGGTAGGACCACGCTCCCTCAGAATACCAGCGTAAAATAGGAACTTGATGGTGCTGTGTTTCGTATGGTGAGTGTAGCAAACCCTTTTTACTGGAAATAAGGCATTCCATCTCAGTCCTCAAGAACAACAACGTATCTGCATTTTGATTCTTAATTGTTCTATAAATGTAAATGTTTGTGGGCCACGGCATTCACTTACTTTCAGGTGGATTTAGTTGTCGCATGTCACAATTATTCTATAAAAAAAACTGGTGAACTGGTGGTAACTGTCACAAACGAGGAAGCCTATGCTTAGCAGTGCGACGTATTTATTAAAGCTGTTACTATACTATTTTACTTTTTAGAAGTTATCGTTTCCATGTTTGTGTATATGGAAATAACCAGTATCCCTTTACACAGGGAAGCGTGCCGTGAAGCCTGGTCTGGACTGCGTCTATCACCTCTCTTTGGGTGCATCTGTCCTAACACTCATATGAAGAAGCGATGCGACCGTATTTTCGCCGTCGTGAACCATAACCCATGCGTTGGTGAGTACGCATCCTTAACTTTACGCTGATGCTCAATGTTCTAGCGGGTTTTGAGTAAGGTATTAATTAGAGAGAAAATGCTTCTACTTCTTTACAACCCAACTTTATATGTAACTACATTAAATCTGAATCTTCCAGTTAGTAAAACACGAAAAAACCGAAATAATCAAAGACCACGGTAGCCTAAAAGATAAGTAATCATCTTAAAATCTTTGTTTTTGTGTAAGCTGTAAAAACACGATAGTAAGAATATTAATTGAACTTTTTTTTGTTGTTTTTAAGCGTGGTAGAGCCTTGTTACAGTTGATTAGCAGTATAGTTGTAACACGAATGGGTCGCCTCGACCGGGAAAGGACCACACTCTCACAGAATACCAGCGTAAAATAGTAGCTTAATGCTGCTGTGTTTTGTATGGTGAGTGTAGAGAACTGTAGACATTTTTTACTGAAAACGAGGCATTCCATCTTAGTCCTCATGGGTGACAACGCATCTGCACTTTGATACTTAATTGAGGATAGATGTAGATGTTTACCATCAGGTGGATTGTGTGCTAGTTTGTCACCCTATCCTATATAAAAAAAACCTTGACAATGGTATTACAGTTTTCTAAAATATTTTGATATCATAATAATTAATAAAATATTCCTTCTACAGGTGATTTTAAATATCCTCAAAGAGCATGGCTGATGACACCAATCTTACATGCAACTCAAGGTACACCAGAATCTCAATACAACCATTTTCATAGTCGCACTAGGACTTCTATTGAAAAATGTATAAGCAGGTTGAAGGGACAATGGCAATGTCTCCATAAAAAACCACTCCATTATACTCCTCAAAGAGCTGCAAAAATTATAAATGCTTGTGCTGTACTTCATAATCTTTGTATAAAAGCTGGTGTTCCAGAACCAACACCATACATAGAAAAAGAGGTGGTACCGGTTATTAGTGAAATGACAGAAATGTTAGATGATAATATTAATGATTTATACATAGGCCTAGAAGTAAGGAGACAACTTGCAGAAAGAATTTACTATAGTGTGTAACAATGGGAACAAAAAAATATATTGGGATCTCTAATAGGTATACAAAAGAATGAATGCTTAAATCCTATATAATTTTCATCTAGTTGCAATAAAACTTTGAAGTAATTGTGTTTAAGCTCGTGAATGCTTTTGATGTACAAAGGGTATGCAATGCGTGCTGAGCACAACTAGTAAGAAATAAATCTGCATTATCGAAATTCTATATTTTATTCACATAATTTCTATTTCATAAAGTAATCACATATCAATGCATCAAAATTTGCATCTGAGCTAACTGGCTGTAAGTATCTCCTGGCATTCTGTAAGCAATGTTGCCAGCAAAAGTATTAAGAACTTCCGCCTGTTCTCGCAGCCATTCCACATGCTGAAAAATTAAAAGTACTTTATAAATTAACAATATAAAATTCAGCGTCAAAGTTCTAGCTGCAATCTTGCCGTTCAATCATTAAACTGAAACACCATTATGTACTACTCATGCGGGTAAAGAATAGGATTAAAAGTATCGTCGCCTCTATTTTGATAGGCCTGTTGGTCTAGTAGTTAGTGACCCTGACTGCTATGCCGGAGGTCGTGGGTTCGATTCCCACCCAGGACAAATGTTTGTGTGATGAGCACG
>DWHP01006205.1:0-11526 GCA_018247895.1 Parnassius honrathi | reverse complement strand
ATTCTCGGTAACTACCCGGAGTTAGGAAGTTGGCGGTGTTTCACCCCCGTGCTTCGAAAAGCACGTAAAGCCGTTGGTCCTGCGCCTGAGCTCTCTCCGGTTATGTCGGTTTAGCGTCCCATCGGGCTATGAGCGTGAGGAAATAGAGAATCCATCTGTGCTTACGCATTCACTTGCTCTATAATCCTGTCCTGCGCCCATGGCTAGTCTCCGTTCAGACGCCACCGCGACTGAAGTTCGGTCCGGAGGATATTATTATTATATTAAAAACTCAAGATCATATACTTAATATTATATTCTTTTTTGGTCTGATATAACAAAGAACGTAATCGCAGGTGGTACAGCTGTGCTTCATGATCAGCGGTCTGCTGCCCAATAGAGAAGACAGTAACGAAGAGATTGATAGGACAGTCGTCGAATGCGTGTTCATGGTGGTGAGTACTGATACTGAGTATGATGTAGTTGTAGTGCTCATGAAATAAATTTTCAGCAACAATTTAAAAGTAATTCTTAATTCTCAATAGCGACCACTATATGATTAGTTTTATTTAAATCGATTATTTACTCGATTAATTACCCGAATAACGAACATAATCCATAAGATGCCTATCAAGCGTTTGGAATGTCAAACCGTCGGTTCGTCCTTGGGCTATATAATAATTACACTTGTCTACACTATATTTTTTAATGACAATGACAATGTTTTTACAAGTGAAATTATAATAACGCTTTTCGTTCCCACTTTTGGAGACATTTCTTTAAGCTGTGCCTAAAATACTTACTCTGCATTTATATTTTGTAACATCTCTTGAGCATTTAACGATAGGGTTGAAGCTCGTCACCAGATGTTCCTCACAAATCAACAGCTGAACTAGGACTTTTTTGTTTTATTTTTTGTGTTGTTTGTTTTTTTGTTGCCACAAAACACCACTGAACCACCTGCATTCATCAATTTTTACGTCTTACCAGGCCGGCACTCGTGAACTCTAGAGCCTTAGTGATTATATTACTTACTATTATCAGTAAGGAATTTTAAAAATTAAAATGTTTGTTTTTGCATTTGCCTTCTATTAAAATCGAAAACTTGCTTGAGCACTGCTTTGTGTAGCGTTCAAAGAGAATTAATCACCCCATTTCATTCCATGGTTAAAGGAAGCTATGAGAAATAACCGGTTAATCAATTACGTATATCATCATCGGCCTGCGGTAATCCACAGCTGGACATAGGCCTCTTCTAAGGATTCAGTTGCTGCCAGAGGGCTTTCGGTCTGGAAAAATAAATCCGGCCCAATAAAAGTTGATTAGTGCATTGTTATACCTGACTTAGGTGATTCTAACCTTCAAAACTTCATCCATCTATTGCTAGTGGCCGACGCCGTCAAAAAATTAGGTTACCATAGAAAGAATTTGAAGATGTAAATTAAAATCGTGAAAATCGAAAGTTGTGTCCAACTGCGTATGCAAAATTAAAAAAGATAAATGTTAGTGATTATTTGAAGTTACACAAATCGGATACTTCCCTTCTCGGCTTTATTTTTATACCTTTACAACAAAAATTAGCAAAGATATTTTTGGAGGCGCCGGGTATCGATCCCGGTACCTCTCGCATGCTAAGCGAGCGCTCTACCATCTGAGCTACGCCCCCGATGAAAGCTATTGTGCAAAATTCGTATAGCACTCCAAGAAGGTCGATGTGTTAAAATTATTATACATAACGAACGTTACTTTGGACATAGCGAAGGCCTTCGATGGGCTTTGGCACAAAGCGCCTTTTTCAAAAATTCCTTCTTACTTATTGGCTTCCCCCGAGAAATTGTGCAATTGGATCATCAGTTTTCTTCCAGATCAAGGTAGTGTGCTTACGCATTCACTTGCTCTAATACTAGATTGTGCATACTCCGATTACAAGCCTATCAATGCTAGTGTTCTAAAAGGCTGCATTCTATATCGCTGTGTCTTCTGTATACTGATGATATGTGGTCAATCAGTAACATTCGTTATTGTGCGGACGACAGGACTGGTGATTGTTTTTACACCGGCGGTGATAATATTTCCCTAAACACACGTTTTCGAATAAAAACAAACTTGTGTCTGAATTGGAGTTTTAAATAAACGGTTTCAACTTTAAACTTCAGAAAACATTTGATGACGGTTTGCGAGTTTAACATTAACGTTAATCCCTTTGTTGTATTTTCCCAATTTCAGGGCACTCCCCATGCTGGCTCAGCCAGCATCGGAATTCTCGGCATAGGCATATTGAATGACGTATAGTTTCGCGGACACTTTGAGCGGGAAGCTAAATTAACCACTAAAAAGCTTGACGTGCTCACCAGAGCGGGACAGTATTTTCACCGCTTTCAACTTTCCAAACTGCAAGTTTGGCCTCACGTGGAGGCGCTGTGTAAAGATGTTGCATCTATTTCCGTTTTCTATCGCATTTACTACGAATAGTACTTAGAGGAATTGTTCGGATTAATTCAGGCCGCTAAATTCCAACAACGCACGTCAGTGGAAAACTCACGTACCATACACACCATTTGGATACTTCGCGGCCCACCATGACTTCGATTTACTAGAAATTTTCTTCCCCGCGAGACGTTACGGAATCGTCCACCACCGGCGATTTTCTGGACCGATACTATTTAGAGACCTTAAAGAAACGAACTCCTTTTTAAAAGATGCAATTCCTTTGGGGTTATAATAGTAATTATAAAATATATAATAATATCAAGAAAATTTGATTAAATGTGGGGGAAACCGTGGGGTGGAAAGCTAGTGAAATATAAAAATGTAAATATATTCGTAGGCGGGGCAGGCACAAACAGAATATGCGGGCAGGAGGACGTATATTCATAGTTAGCCTAAGGCTATCAGGTCTCTCAATCAGGCTCTGCCCACTTCGACTAACGTATTAAGTTTAAAGTTACAGTTTTGTGTATTGTTAATTCAATATTAGTTTAAAAAGAAAATCATGGTGTGTTGGCGTAGGAGCAACATTTTCCCCCAAATTTATAAAAATTAAAATATTAATAATAATTTAACATTCTTCATTTAGATAAGAAAAATATTCAAAAGCGATTCTGTCGGTTACAAATGCTTGCGAGATGAGCTTATAGTTGTTAGGAAAGATAGTCTTTAGTATCATACATTAAACACGCTGAAATTTTCACATTCCGTAGTTATTATGGCATAACAGAATACCCAAGGGTCATAAAACTATGCACGATGACTTCAGTGGTGTCTCCCAACGGATAGGTTTAAAAATGAACACGGACAACACGAAGGTTATTTGTGTAACGTCCATGTCACACCTATACTGTTATTTGGTGAGATCACTACGCTCGAAGTTGTTGAGCAGTGGGTTTATCATCCTCTCCCATCGATTTCCTCATAGAAAGATATTTGTAAAAGTTGCGCGTGCATGGCAGGCAGGTTGGCAATCGCGGATTTTTAATTTTTTTGTAGGCGTTGCCAGGAGGATGCAGCTGCTCATCTCCTATTTCAGTTTTACTCTATCTGCTCTTAGGTAAAACTCTCCCGGAATGATATTATAAAGTATTGAATTAGCGTATGCCGTCACTACATGGCTTACGAGTATATCGGATAGGGACAAATTATCCGACTAGGTAAGTCGTATCTTCCTCAAAACTTGAAAAAAGAATCTACGACCAATGCGTGTTTCCAGTGATTACTTATGGATCTGAAACGTAGTTACTTCACCGCTATGGAGTTTTTCTGCGTGAAAGAATGAGTATAACCGCAATAGAACTGTCATAAATAGAGTAACCGATATAGCCCAACGGACGAGTAAGCTGAAATGGCAATGGGTTGGCCATATAGTTCGACATACCGACAACCGATGGGGAAGAAAATTACTCGAGTGGCAGCCTCGTACCGGTGAGCAGTGCAGGGGGCCCCTTACCCTACTCCAACTCTGACCCCCTTCGCCAACTAGATGGAGTGACACAACATAGTAGCACATGTAGGAAGTCGATGAATGCAAGTGACTCAGTGCCGTGTTTTGTGGTATTTCTTGGAGAAGGCCTGTGCTCAGTAGTGGTCGTGAAGGGCTTCAATTATGATAATGATATTGGAATTCAAGATCATTCTAATCAGCAAATAATGCGTATAACAATAAGTAGTAAACAACTTGGTAGCACAGTAGGCAAGCGTTTATTTAGAGGATAGGGTGACAAACGAGCACACAGTCCACATCTGATGATAAGTGGTTGCTGTGGCCCAAAGACATCTACATCTATACTCGATTACGAATCAAAATGCAGATGCGTTGTCACCCGCGAGGACTAAGATGGAATGCCTCGTGTCGAGTAAAAAGGGTTTCCAGATCTCTACACCTCACCATACGAAACACAGCAGCATTAAGCCACTATTTTACGCTGGTATTCTGTGAGAAAGTGGTCCTTCCCCGGTCGATCCGACCCATTCGTGCTACAACTTTACTACCAATATAACTGCAGCATGACTCTACCACGTACAAAACGTTTTACTGCGGCACTGCCGGTTTGAATACTACATAAACGGAAGCGATCAGAATTGGAAAGCTCATAACTAGATCTGAGTGTTTGTACCTACATGTGCAATTTATGCATGTATGTGTATCGCTTCCACGAGAATGTAATTAATATTCTAGTGTGGAGGTAAATTTTTTCAATCCTTAAAACATAATGACAACATATATACCTTGACATACGTAGATTAATTGTACATAGATTAATTGTAGCAAAAGTATTTGTGAATTAAGAAAAGAAGAAATGGTTAAAACCTTAATTTTTTAAATCCGTTGTTCATGCTTAATAACGTAAATTATAACCGCGGATAAAACAACAACAAATAACGAAAAAATTCTTTTGAATTATCTTTCCTTGCAATAATGATTCAATAGATAAAGAAAAATAGATGATTTTTACGTAAAAGAATGCAAAACTATTTTTACGCCATACTCTGCGTTGAAACTCGACCGTAGAAGGACCACGCTAAAAAATTATTCCGAATTCAGCTGTTATATGGTAAATTCGTTAAATGTTAAAAAACGCAGTTTTTTTAGTAACCTCATTTAAAAATAAAAATTACTTTTGGAGGCGCCGGGTATCGATCCCGGTACCTCTCGCATGCTAAGCGAGCGCTCTACCATCTGAGCTACGCCCCCCGTGTTTATCTTATTGTAAAAAGGCTACGTAATGCAAAATGATACGTGACAAAGCCGTGCTGCAGCATATTACGGCTGCAGTATGAATAAATTAGGTTGACCGCAAAAAGCCACCCTCGCATAGAGTACCAGCTTAAAATATCAGCATAATTCTGTTATTTGTACGGTGAGTGATGGGAAAGGAAGACACTGTTTACTCGTAACGAGTCATTCCATCTTACCTCTCGGGATAACAACACATCTACATTCTTATTCTTAATCGAGAATTAAGTGGATTTCATAGGCCACACATTACAATGGACTGTATGCCCGTTAGTCGTTGTCGTACTTGATCTTATAAAATATTGTACTAGTGAAGTATCTATCAAATGCCTGCCTTGTATTTGGAGAAAGACACGTTAAGTAAACTACAGGTGACGTAACAATGAGATAATTCTTCACCTACGTATGTCTGCTTTCCTTATACACTATGATTTTAAAGAACTTTGAAGGATAGAGTGAATGTTTATTTTTAAAACGTTCCATTAGTATTTTCTCCTGTATCGTAGGGGCAGTTTACATACACAAATTTTACGGGACAAACATCCAGACCTGGAACAATTATTTCCAGGCCATACAAATACTTGTTTTGTGCGGGATTCAAACCCGCGACCCTCAGCGCTATAACTCATTGCTAAGCCACTAAGCCGTCAATTTATCGGCCGCCATTGTATCAGCTTAACTCTAGCGCCCTTGCCTGCCTCGTTGATCTAGTTGTATTAAGCTGCTGGTCCTGAGATCAGGGTTTTTTGTCAAGAAAAGCACAGCACAGCAACCCGGAGTCAGGTACTTGGCGGTGATTTCACCCCCTTGCCTCACGAAGCACGTAAAGCCGATGGCCCTTCGCCAGATCTCTCTCCAGTCGTGTCGGTTGCCGTACCCGTGTCGGACTATGAGAATAAGGAGAATAGAGAGCACACCTGGGCTTGTGCGTTTGCGCACACTCGGGTACTGTAATTCTGTCCTGCGTAGATGGCTAGTCTCCGTTGAGATTGACATTATATAACCCTACCTCTACTTGGTCTATTAACGATTTAAAATTCCCACACTACCATGTGGTTAATCTTTCTATATATTTTATATATACCCTTATTTTTAGTCTCACATTTAATCATAACAGTAGTATATGCTTTAAGCATTGTAAAAATTTTAAATTGCGTAATGAGAGTGCGTAACTAGGCCGCTGCTGCGTTTGACGTTCACCAAACAACATGTCTGTGTCGGTGATAGCTTGCTTTATAATAATACACACAGCAAAACCCTAACGCGCTTTCACTAAACACGATCTAAATTAATTTGCTAGAGCAATATAATTTATGAGAATATCTTAAACAAGCGTGTAAAAACTAGCGTTTAAGAACCATATTTTATAAAAAAAATCAGCAAAATATAATGGGTAATATTATATGTTATAAACTTATTAAATAGCTGATATTAATTTCATTATAAAATAGCGTTTGAGAAGCATATTTTATTTTAAAAAATTAGCAAAATTCGAAGTAAAATATATGTTACAAACTCCTTGCAATTATGTTATTCAATTTACTGTTTGTATTTAATTTTTTTTAGAGAAATACGTTTATTTATCACATGCAACAAATATCCAGGGATATAACTCCCTAATAAATTTAAGATGTTAACGTAAATTTAAATTAAAACGCATAACCCCGGCAAATTGCCAAAAAATCGAAGACCACATAAACACTGTATGTTTATCAACAGATATAGAAAATAACGGGTTTGTTGTTAAAATTGAACTAATTACTTATGTATTTGGAGTAAATACTAGTGGAAAAGTACTAAAACAACCAGAAAGTGGACTAAAAAAGTCTAAGAGCTGTTACTGTAAGCCTTATTATGTTTGTAGCGCGATTGGGTCGGCTCCACCGAGGAAGGACCACGCTCTTACAGAATACCTGCGTCAAATAGCAGCTTGCTGCCGTGTTTCGTGTGTTGTGAACCGGAGACCTTTTTTACTGGTAACGAGGCATTAAATCTTAGCCGTCAGTGGTGACAACGCATTCTGCAATTTATTATTATTCGAGAATGGATATAGATGTCTAAAGGCTAAGCATCTATTTATCATCAGGTTAACTGTGTGCTCGTTTGTCGCCCTTATTCTATAAAAATAGCTAATCTCTTCTCGCTTGGCTCTCTCTTAATTGCAATCTTCAATGACAGAGTGTATCTTAGCAGAGAGATAAGCATATGTGTGCAGCGAGACATATGCAATTATCATCATACTATTCGCATTAAAAAGCTGTCGCTCGGATCAAGGGTCCAAAATCTTCATGAGACCTGTCTGCTGGAAAATCCATTAGTCAAAACTGAACGAACCAGAGCCGAAATCTTTGAATGAGATTTATAACTTTTACGGAAATTTACAATACGTCATTTTAGCCATATACAAAAGTAAGTAAGGAACGACCCAAGAGTGAAAGTTGAAATTCTTTTGTTCATTCGTTATTCTGCCAATAATGCCCACCGGAGAGAATTTCGGTCACGGCGCAATTTTTAAAAGAGACTAACCATCCGCACAGGACATATTAATATTGCACCAGTTTGTGCTCAAACACATGTACACTTTCTGTTTCCTGACTCAGATTGAATGGTAATCCGACACAACCGGAATGAGTTGAGCGAGACCATGCTTTCCGAGGCACGGGGTTGAAACACCGCCAACTTCCTGAGTTCTGGCTGCCTCTGAGAATTTCTTAACAGAAAAACCCAATAACTGATTTTGGCTCGACCTGAAATTCGAACCCGGAACCGCATAATCAGCAGCCGCGCCTTCGTGCTGTTTTCAAGAGACGGTACGAATCTACTTACCTACCTACACATTTAACGTGTTCCATTCTCGAAAACAAGCCAAGTTCCGAAAAGGGTTATTGTACCCTTTTATTCATATTAAACATTGTAGTGTAGATCAAATAAACTTTTTACCTTTCAAACTAAGACAATATTTGCAATACCTGTAGTGCCTTTCACTTTTATTATAGATTTTGTATCTTCTAATGTCAATTTTGACATTATCTTACAACGGGGGCGTAGCTCAGATGGTAGAGCGCTCGCTTAGCATGCGAGAGGTACCGGGATCGATACCCGGCGCCTCCAATAATATTTTTATATACTATAATTGAAAGCACTTTTAGTATGCTGATTTGGATCGGACTCAACTTCGTTAAATTTTTAATATTTTTACAGTCCATGTACAATAGCTTGGGTGCCGCCATTGTGGATAATGGACGTTTCGATTTCGATGCCTATATCAAAAAAGCCTGTCCGATGATGTTGGTGGAAGATAATCCTGAAAAGAAGGCCACAACGAGTTAGTAATCCTTTCACCGTTGTCAATGTTAACTATATATTTTTGGCAAGAGATAAGTCATGAACGTTAATCGTCACTACAGGAGAGTTTTGAGTTTTTGTCAAAAATAGCCGCAAGTCTATGCCAACTGCCTGTTAAAATTGTCGCAATTTCAAACCCTTGCTTCATAATACCTATAAAGAAATAGACGATTTGGTTAAGGTATTTTTTTGCGTAATTCAGATTAATATTATGGCTATTTAAAACATTAATTATTGTATTTAAGTGACTAAGTAGTAAACAATCGAATTTGGGACAGGTTTTATTTACTTTTTCAGCTCTCCGAGTTAAATTATGGGAGGATTTGACATAATCGCTTCGTCTGGTCGACTGACTAGCGATCAGTACCAGACGACTTACATGCTTTGGCTACAGCAGTAAACAAAATACAAACTGCTTACTGTCACTTTCCTGGACATTTGTAATAATTAATGTGTTAGTTATTCCGCTATCTGTTGGAGACCTCAAAATGTAATCGTTCATATCTCCCTCATATTCAAAATAAAAATCTGATGAATGCAGACGGCGATATAAACGTGACGTTTTTCTGCAGAACACTTTCCAATGGGCTTCCCGTCTCTCTACGACTATTGCCTGGAGCTGACGACGAAAACTTGGGATGCGTGGGAATGGCTCGTGCCCGAGTATATCCACGATCGAGATATGAAGTTTCCCTCTATCTTGGTGCCTACTGTGGATACGCTGCGACTTACTTGGCTTATTAAGATCATGGAAAGTGTGAGTAATAATATAAGTATTTGTAAACATTTCAGCCAGTTGTTATTTCGTTAACCAACCTAAAAAATACACTCCAGGCAGGGGTGGACCGTGAATTTGTAGCGCCCTGAGCTAACACCACTTGGGGCCTACCAAATGAATCAAACTAATCTAGTCAAAAACTGTTTTTTTTAATGATGTATACGGTCTGGAAAAAATTATATGACTTAGAGATACACAAACAGCAACTGTAAGAAATGATTGCATAAAAAATTAAAGAGTTATGTGCAATTATGTTAAAGAAATTATAAGGACTTCTAGATTTTCGCGCTGCGAATTCCTTTATTTGTTCATCACATTATCAGTCCCTTGTTAAATCACAATTTATGGGAAATTTTCTATGTATGACATCCTGGAGAAAGAGCGCTCCGCTTCACAGCTAGTGCTTGACAACGTTAAAGAAATCTATAAGATAGTAAAGTAATTTCGGAGAACATCAACAAGTTTCTTTTCATTAACCAGCATAAACATTTCACTACAAGACTATAGCTTAGACTTTAGTAAGATTTTAACCGGATTCACTCATTCACTGAATGTTCGTCCAAGTTATCTGGATAATTATCAACAGTATTACTATAGGAGTATTATTATTAGTATAGGAACAATTTTCAGATCTTTTTTCGTTATTTTTGTCTTTCAATTCTAATAAAAATTTGAATTTTTACCATTTCATACCTCCTCACCTCACCTCATAGACCTCATAGACTTCGCATCTTTTATTTAAATTCAAAATCCAAGGCAGCTTATCCAACGCAACTTTTAGCGTGTTTCTGTAAAAATTTTAACTCTTTTGACTGTAACTGAAAAATTTGAAGTAATTCGTTTCTTGTTTTGTCACTGTATTCTGCTTTCCACTCTAGTACTAATGTTTTTAACTTTCTCCTCTTATATCTTTAATTTTTGGTTCGATTGTACCACAAACTCTTTTAAGGTCATAATTAACTAGTTGCCTTCACAAATATACTCTCCAAAATTTCTTCCAAAAGAAGAGTGGAGTTTAGCTACTTTTATTTAATAAATTTCATGCCTCTTTTCGAAAATAAACTTTCTCATCCTTATTTCCACTAAAACTTATGAAATTTTCATAATATCGTTATAATTATTTTTGAATCTTTGACAGTTATTGTCTTCACTTGGGGCTGGGGGCCCTTATATCCTCGGGGTTCTGGGCTGCAGCCCAAAAAGCCTATATACTGCCCCTGGCCCTAGGGTGGATACTGGAAAACGCATGTTTACCTATCCACCCTAGACGGAGTTGATAATCCGAATTCACCCATGGTTGCTCTTCAGACTTTTTACCCCAAGTACAGTTCAACAATGAATATACTCTTACACTTTAATTGTTAATTAATTTCTAATAACCACAAAAATCTAACAAAAATCATATTACTTATTGCATTTAAATCAAATTAAACTTAATCGTTTTAAACAATATTATGTAATTTATAAATTCTCCAGTATGTCCAGGAAATTACCAACACTCGTTTCATTACTGAGTAGACGTAATTTGATATCCTGGACAAATTCGTCTCTTTAAATGTACCTGTGTAATCGATTTCTAAATTTCTTTGATACAACAAATGTGTTATCAAAAAATAGGCCTTATTTGCTAACATTTCAAAAACTTACTAACTACTAAATTGTTAAACAAGATTCCAATGAATTTGTAGTCCCGTGAGGCACTCCTCTTGTTTCAGCATTGGCCTTTCAAACAAGAAGTATGTATATATTTTTATAGGTATGCTAATATCTGCTATTTTGAACCAGTTTTAATCGTTTTTATAAAGGACTGTACAAAATCGAAACAAAAATAATATACAAACTCCGATTATCCACCCGTCTGGGGTGGATAGATGAACACCCGTTTCAGAGTACTAGAGTGCATTTTTTTTATAGGATAGGGTGACAAACGAGCACGCAGTCCACCTGATGGTAAGTGGTTGCTGTGGTCCATAGACATCTACATTTATCTTCGATTACGAATCAAAATCCAGATGCGTTGTCACCCGTGAGGACTAAGATGGAATGCCTCATTTCCAGTAAAAAGGGTCTCCGGTTCTCTTCACTCACCATACGAAACACAGCATCATCAAGCTACCATTTCACGCTGGTATTCTGTGAGAGCGTGGTCCTTCCCCGGTCGAGCCGACCCATTCGTGCTACAACTATACTACTA
>DWHP01006204.1:0-11527 GCA_018247895.1 Parnassius honrathi | reverse complement strand
ACAAATGCATCATTTTGTATTCCTATCTATCATCGATACACTGTTATGTTGTCGCGTACGTTTTGTTTATGAGAGTTTTTTGTTATTAATTATTAGTTACCAGACAGCGACACGAGCGAACAATGATTTGAATTACTTTACATTGTAAAGTTATTGCTATTGAGTTTTTGTCCGTGCCGTGACCGTGAAAGGAAAAGGAGAGATCTGCTGACGGGCAAGGCGATCTCTATACGGGGAGCGGCCGATAGCGAAGTAGCTTTGAAACTGTGATAGCGTGATTTAGGCTTCGGTACTTTTTACTCGAATCGCGACGACAGTGCCGCAACAAATATCAAGCGAATTTTTGCAATTTTGGCGAACTTATCGATTTTTAACTACTTTTGAAAAATGATTATTTAGTAGACACAGTTCTACAAAGCTCTAAAATTTTACATCGTGTAGGAGGGTGTTTGTATACTTGTTACAGTTAAAAGTCGAAGGGCGAAGTACACCGAGAAAAAATTGGAAAATCTATCAGATTTAAGACACAATTAAAGTAGCAGATTGAAATTGTATCATGTGGTGATTTATAAATGATAGTGTCAACTAAAGAGAAAATTAGTGAAAAGGATATTCGTGGACATGTGAAGTCCATTCATTTCATTTCATTTATTCATTTCATTAATTACAGTCTTTCAAAGTCCACTTCTGAATATAAGCCTCCTAAGATTGTCTCATGAAGAGGATATTTGCCACTCTTGGTGCCTGTTAAATCGCAATTATATAATATGGTAAATCATGAGAAAGATGACTACGTGCCCCGCACATTCGATCGTGGTATCTGTTCAAATATTACATATTAATTAGAAATGTGTGTCACGAAATTGTTACCGTATTTATCAAAATTGTATTTTTTCGCAATAAAAGTTCATGTCGGTTAGCTTCAGTTTTGATTATTAATTCAGGTATCTTGAATTAATATTCGATAGAAATCTTGACAGATTTTCTTTTACATATATAATTGAAAATACATAATATATTGTGTTACGGTAATGTAAACTTATTTTTACTTTATTTTACATTACATTACCTTAAAGTTATATTACATTACCTTAAATCAGTAACTGTTGTTAATAAAAACACAAGCAGCGTAAAATAGCTGCTCAGTGCTCCTGTGTTTCGTATGGTGAGTGTAAAGAACCGGAGACAATTTTTACCGAAAACGAGGCATTTCATCTTAGTCCTCATAAGGGTGGCAACGCATCTACATTTTAATTCTTAATCGAGGATAGATGTAGATGTCCATAGGTCACAACAGCCACTTACAAACAGGTGGAAAATGTGCTCATTTGTCACCCTTTTTTTTAAACTGCATGGCATATTCACCATGCCTGCTATGTGCCTAGATGACGCCCACGCGATCTACAGCTGTGATACAGTATTTATGCTCCATCCATCACGCTATTTCATCCCGCGAGTATCGCTAGCAAAAATTCCAGAAAACGTCAGAATAGTCTTAGTCTTCCTATAAATGGTGATGGCCAGACGTAAGATTTTTAGAATAACGACGGACAACATCGTCAGAGATGTGATACGTCTGATACTGTGACTGTTAACATGACCGACAAGAGTTGCAATTCGTATTCGTCCTCCATTACCGGAATATTCCCTTTCCCTCTTTTTTACAGCCTAACAAAGTCCTCTGTCGAACATAGGCCTCTTGAAGGATTTCATAATCCTTAAGAGATAAATAAATAGATAGTTACCGTGCTTGGGTTGGCAACTGCAGTTTATTTTTATTTTCTAGTTGTTATCTGTTGGCTACCCGTTTCTTAGTTTGTTTCCCTTTCTTACCTCCTATGAAACGCACGAGACGATATTAGGGTGTAGTGAAGATTATGGACCGCAACAATTTGGTCTTTTGCGGGCTAATAAAAAAAAGAAAAATATTCCAAATAAAAGCTTGGCTTACTAACCTGTATAACATTCTCTCTTGGCGGTCCGCCTCAATATAAATTCTGTAATACATGAAGATCATTATTACTCCCGGTATCCAAAAACTGACACTACTCGATATTACCGCATATATTTTGTTCACAGTAAAACTGCACACTTTTGGGTGCCTTTTCCTAAAATCCAGGTGCTCGTGCGTAGTGTACCATCCCGCAAATATTGGAAGGAATGAAACCAGTGCCGGGCTGCACCATACGACGGCCAGCATGATCCCCAGCTTGCCGCTTGTCATGATAAGTGGGTAGTCCAACGGTTGAACGATTGCATAGTATCTATCAACGCTTATGCAACAGAGATGTAATATAGATGCCGAAGAAAAGTACACGTCCAGTGAATTCCAGACATCGCACATGAAGTATCCAAACAGCCATTCTCCGTTAGTAATCTCAACGCTAAAATTAAAACACATAGCCCAGATAGCAACTAACATATCCGCTAATGCAAGGGAGACAACAAAGTAGTTGGTGATAACGCGGAGCTTTCTGTGTCTCATAACAGACACAATGACCAACAAGTTGCCAAATATAGCGGCCAGTATTATAAAGAGCATGATTAAACATTTCAAAATAATTAAAAATACTATGATGGCGTCATTTTCAAATTGGTTGGTGTATACGAAGTCGTTCGTCGTCTCGTTAATCTCGAGCGACTTGTTTACGTAGCTGTCAGTGAGATACATTGAAGTGGAAAGATCTCTAAAGTCTAAAGTAATATTCTCTGAGGTGTCAGTCAAGACAATTTCAACTTTCATATTTCACATTTTGCTGCATAGTAAGCGGGATTAAGTCATGTTAATTTCTTTCGTCAGTGAAAACTTGCTCGTTGAGTGTAAATACTCATTAATGCAGCAGTTACCCATTCTGATGAGTTTGTGAAATTGTACCTGGAAATGAAAAGAGAATATGTTAGATAAAATATAGCTTACAACTTTTTAACTTCAGAAACTGTCTTAATGAGTCTGATTATCGAAACACCAATTTAGAACATATTTTCAACTTTAAGAATTCCTAGAATTCTATGCTGCTGTTTCCACTAGGATAGTGCATACAAAGACACACCAACGACACGTGTTTTTCCTCTAAATGAAACATCTTCCAGAGAAGTAGGCGTTAAAGATTTCTTAGCAGTTTTGTCACTAGATCATTATTATCATCACTACAGTGCTTCACAACTCAACTTCATTAGTTGAGTACACAGGCCTTCTCACACAATACGGTCCTGAGTCAAAGCTGCATTTAAAGACTTCCTGCATCTCATATCAGCACGTCACATCTAGTGCGGATTGCTCAAAACTTCGCTTAAGCAATAGGCATCCGAGAGAAGCAGCGGAGATTCCTCCGCCGCTATCCATTTTCGGTTATTTTTTTATTTACTGAATTAGTTTTTCACTATGTTGATAATGGTGTGTCTTTTCTAATGCTAATCGGATTAATGGTAAGGTTTATAGTGGACGCAATTGAGTGAGGAAGGTCCTCTTCAAACTAGTTAAGATACATATTTTTATATTTTGAAAATTAGCCTCTAAAATCTTAGCAATCAGCCACCACAGAGCCTCGTTAAGCAGCAAAAGACGTCTCGTATTATTGACGGTATTATGTCTATTCTAGTATAGTGTCGTTAGAATTAGTGGTAACGGGGAGAGTGCACGCAATTAAGGGAAGGCGGGGGGTGCTCTTAAAACTAGGATATATTTTTATTTCATAACGCAAATCAGCTAATCAATTTTTAACATATTTAAGACTTACGTAAAGTAAAGCCTGATTTTATTAATAAATAAATGAACTTATAAATAGCTATTAAAAAGGTAATTGATTGTGACAGCAGAGCAAATGAAAAATGTAAATATTAAACGTTAACGCCCGCATCTCTAGAGGAGGCCTATTAGAGATGTACTAAGACTATATTATTTTAAAAATACCTTAGTTTCTGACTTTGTTTTTATCTACTATTAAGCATAGGTGTTTTCTGAATTTTCACGTGTTTGCATGAATCGTCATGCTTAGATGTACCATCGTATTAGCAGACTTCTCGCAACATCACGTCGTCAATTTGGGCACTTCACGTCTAGCGCTACAAGATTTAAAGCTATAAGTCACTTATGGGTGAAATTGAGCACTGTATTTTCTTATACCTTTACCACTCGACAAGTATTATTAGATTTTAAAAATAAAAATTAAATTTAAAAAAAATAATAATCAGGAATTCACTAGGTTGTAGGATTCGTTCTCTGCCTCGGAGTCCATCTGTGAAGGTACCACCCTCTTACCTATTTCCGCTGTCACAAAGATTGCCATTTAGGTCTAGGGGTTGTGATCAAGATTGCTGATCATGAGGTTTCCGAGCCAAATTCCGGGTTAAGTTAAAATCTGTTATTGATTTTTTTTGGTTGGAAATTCTTAGCAGCAGAACAGAGTCAGAAAGTTGGCGGTGTTCCGCCCCAGTGCAGTGCCTCAAAAGCATGTAAAGCCGTTAGCCCTGCGCCTGATCTCTATCCGGTCGTGTCTGATTACAATCTCATCAGACTATGAGAATGGGGTAATAGGGAGTACACCTGTGCTTGCACATACACTTGGGTCTGACCGATGAAGTTCTATTGAATAATTTCAATATTTTTCTAGAGTGCTGTTATGTTTGTGCGTACACTCTGGCACTATAATCCTGTCCTGCGCAAATAGGCTAATCTACGTTGAGAGTGGTAGCCGTAGCCTAAATCATTCTGGAGGACATTATTTTTTTTTATAGAATAAGAGTGACAAAGGAGCACATATTCCACCTGATGGTATGTTGTAGCTGTAGCCCATAGACATCCACAGTTATCCTCCATTAAGAATCAAAACGCAGATACGTTGTCAGCCCTGAGGACTAAGATGGAATGCCTCGTTTCCAGTAAAAAAGGGTCTCCGGATCTCTACATTCACCATACGAAACACAGCAGTATAAGGCTGCTATTTTATGCTGGTATTCTGTGAGAGCATGGTCCTTCCTCGGTCGAGCCGACCCATTCGTGCTACAACCATAAAATAACTGCAGCGTGGATCTACCACGTAAGAATAGTTACAAGGTACGATTATTACGGTTACGAGGTAATTATTCGCAGCTTCCTTTGTATGAAGTTGGCTGCAGGCGTCCAAAGGAAGGTAGTTCCCACTTACAATCAGGTAAACAGTAAGTTTCTATGTACTTTAGATTCATTGTAGTGTAGGTACTATCACGAAACAATTTAATTAAAATATTAAATGATATCCTCCATAAACGGAGTACACGCGTCTTCATGAAATATAGAAATAATATTTAATTAGTACAATAACATCATATTATATTTATAGAAGAAGACACCATTCACTTGTCTCTACCTGGAACCACGCAACCGAACCCTACTACCTACCTATGTACCTACGTCATACTTGCTATATATAAGTCTATTTCCATGCAATAAGATTGTTGTTGTAAAAAGCATCAGTGAGTTTTATTAAATAAAAAAATTATATCATTAATGGACAGTTAATGTCATATATTTTTTTAAATTATACAAGTGTGTTAATTTACGTAAATCGCCAAGTAGTATTTTATCTCTTTCGGTCACTACCTTATCTTACTACACACACTTAAGTATATAAGATATTAATATTTTATTTGTTCTGTGATTGCGGTAATATACAACCGTAAATATTTCCAAAAGGATTATTTTATCTAAATGTTATGGAATTACGATTCTGTAGTATAAAGAGGAGTGTAAATCAAAGGCTATAGTGGTGCACCGAGGAGTATTTTTTATATAGAACAATGGTGACAAACGAGCACACACTCCACTTGATGGTAAGTGGACGCTGTGGTAGATGTGTATCTACATTTATCCTCAATTAAGAATCATAATGCAGATGCGTTGTCCCTTGGGGACTGAGATGGAATGCCTCTTTCCAGTAAAAAAGTCCTCAAATCTCTACACTTGAGAGTGAGACCTTTTATGACCTTCTATGAAGATACAAAACAAAAACCTACCTACATAATGGCCTACGCGGGCAGAGCGCGCCGTGGACTGATTGATGTATTCACTACTACAGCTCTAAAAGTTTGTTATGTCGTCTAAAGAAACTATTAAAACATAAAGTGCCAGGTGGCTTATAGAGTATTGTCACGCGACTAAACCGTCGTAATCACTAAGCACATGTAATTTTGTAACGCTTACGAGTTTCGTTAAATCTTAAATCATTAAAAAAATCATTTAAATAAAATGGCTTCTAATCCGTTTACTTGAGCTTTCTTGACTTCTGAATTGTTTTAAGTCCAGGTTCACACTACGATTCGTATACTCGTATTATTGGTGGCATTTCAAACGCGCCTACACTCCATCTACGTCGAAGCTTATTAAGTATAACTCAAAAATAACATCAAATATATATGGGACCACCTGAAGAGCATCAGCTAAATCTACAAATCTACCTATTCTA
Organism: Parnassius honrathi; assembly: GCA_018247895.1. NCBI lineage: Eukaryota > Metazoa > Arthropoda > Insecta > Lepidoptera > Papilionidae > Parnassius > Parnassius honrathi. The sequence continues at coordinate 5,087 of DWHP01006204.1, read as the reverse complement.
AAAAAATCCGAGGTGACATAAAACAATTCGGTCGAATTGAGAACCTCCACCTTGTTATGAAATCGAGTGAAAACAGGAGCTCTTACATTTCTTTACATCTGTGATAGGTTCGTATAGTAATAGTATTCTTAGATATTTACTATATTTGTAGTTATTTTATATCAACTTAATAAAGAACGTTTTATACATGGTCGAGCCATACTACAGCTATATTGGAGGTATAGTTGTAGCGCGAATGTGTTGGCTCGACCGGGGAAAGACCACATTCCCACAGAATACCAGCGTAAAATAGTAGCTTAATGCTGCTGTGTTTCGTATGGTGAGTGTAGAGGACCGGAGACCTATTTTTGCTGGAAACGAGGTATTCCATCTTTGTCCTCACGGGTGTCAACGCATCTGCATTTTGATTCGTAATCGAGAATAGATCTAGAACGTCTATGGGCGACAGCAACCACTTACCATCAGGTGAACTGTGTGCTCATTTGTCACCCTATCATATAAAAAAAGAAAAAAAAGAACAGTATTGAAACTTACATTAACCGAAGATAACAATTTAGGTTCAACAAACCCTGCGTGTTCAGAATTTTCTTTTTAAAATATTCACCAAAGCGGAAAATTTAGATAAGAATAATTGAAAGTAAAGAACATTACCCCAAAATATATACCTAATAATTCAAAGGGATATTGAGCCTATCTAGCTTCCATTTTCCTATTACGATGTAAGCAGTTTATTTTTTGCAAAATTCACATCGAAAACACTGCGTGATATATTTTGCAGGCATCAATTTACTACCCTGCCTACAGCGAATTAGGGTCGAATGAGGCCTTGTACATTTTAAAAATAATCTGCGAGCCACGATTTTTTTTTACTTTTACGTACAATCTCTTTACTGTATTAATATATTCACATTTTCTTCTCATCTCGTTTTCATAAAAATAAGTTATTTTATGAAAAGTAAACAGCACTTAATACTTACTTTGTCTAAAATAGATTTTAGAAAAATATAAACGTGATTATATTATTTTACCACGGTAGATAATATAATATGGATTATACGGCGAAGAATATTGATGATAATGTTTTTAGTGATGATATATTAATCACGAACAATAATGATCATTAGTTATACTTACTTATACCACTACCGATACCATATCATCATACCGCGGGTGTCGTTAGAGGTGACAGAGGGAAACAAATCAGGAGCTCGGCAGTTGTGTCTTCTTAATAACGACTTAAAATAAAAAATCTGCTGCTGAATCATGTTGCTAACCCGCTTGTCAAGCGTGACAACTATGCCAAATATGCCCACTATGGCGCAATCTATGGTGAATGTCTATGTTCAGCGGTGGACTTAAATAGTCTGCAACGGTAACGATAATTATTATTAGCATTAATTAAAATAAGACAAAATGTGTAATTATTAAAAAAATCACTACTGGGAACAGTCCAGCTTGCATTCCTGCTAGAATTTTGGAGCGGGATAAGTCCAGCGCGTTGCCGCAATGCGTAATAGCAGACATCAAATTAAAATCCTCAAAATGTTTCTTATCTACTTATTTCCGAAGAGAGCCACTGGAGCTTAGGGATCCAGCGCTCGCTGTAAATTTCACAGCACGCAAACAACCCAAGATCGATCTCCGCCAGCACCAATGAGATTGTTAATCGAAATTTTATTAATTAATTTACCACGTGCTCCGTAGTGGTAGAAATGATCGTGAATAAATTATTTCATGAGCATCTGCAGTCCGCTAATACGTACCGGAGCAGTACAGTACAGTGCAGAGTAATTATTTTAAAACCCTTAGAAATAAGAGGAGGTCTGTACCCAGCATTGAGACGTAACTCTCCTTTTTTACTTATTATAATATGCCAGTGCTTGATTACAATTCCACATGGTAGTAAGTGGTCATAATAAAAACCTATTCACTCTAGCCATAAAGACGCCCAGATTGTATACGGACGGAAAAAGAGACGCCGGAAAATTATTTCACTCCTTTGGTGTATATATTATAAAGAAGCAAACCTTTTGGTTCTTTTCTTTTCTTTCTTTTTCAACTGCCTCTTACACAGACATGTTACAATATACTTTATACAGAAAGATAATGATTTTAAATATGTTAGGCCCGCCATATTGGATTTTTGTTACAAAAAAGTGTGCCGAAATGTACTCAATGTATTGTAGTGTGCCAAGATGTTTAATTGTTATGAGTAGTTACATTCATTATAAAAGAAATTGGCCTCGTTTTTTTTTACTTTTTAAAAATGTAAATATCGTTCCGTAACTAACGGTCAGGCCTTCCGTTATTATTTAATTATTTGAATAAGGAATTGATTAGGTAATTGTAACTCCAATAACAGGCAACCAAATCATGTACAAAATACAGATAACAAACTAAAAATAAAAAGAAAATAAAGATAATACCGAATTAAGGAGATTATTTTAAGAGGATAACTAATGACGCGAGAATAAGTCTTTTATTCTCGTTCTTTAAGTAAGTTTTGGTGAATTTTAGATATCATTGAAGTATAAATAATAGAACAAGGCAGTTTGTACTTTGCGAAAATTCATTATTATATTAAAGTTGTCAAAAATAGCGAAAACCCTTTCAAATATGGTTTATATAAATAAGGTGTAAGTTGAAGACAACCTTCTCCAAAGCACTGTTACTATCACTGTACACAACACCACCCTAAATTCAACACTAGGAAACACTACTTACGATAATACGTTACGTTTGTATAAGTAGTCTTTAGCTAACCTTTAAGCAGTTCTTAGCTATAGCTCTTCAAACTTTTTCCTAATTATCACTATTACAGACCTTCACAATTTTACAACTGAACAGCAAAGAATACCGCAAAGCACGGTCCTGATCCACCTGCATCAGCAGACATCAACATGAGAAGGAGCCTAATCATAAGAAGTACATAATCCGATGGTAGAATGCATAACTAAAATCATTCAAATTGTAGAGTTTAGAGTTGTGTTGCAGAGGATCTTAAGGGTGTCACGTTTATTGATGGCACTGATAGTGAGAGACTTACTAATTTTTATATCTTAAATATTATTGCAATGCATTTTATTTCTTGAGATGGAATCGAAATGACAGTTTCAGAATTACCTAATGTGAAACTCTGTTAGCTGTAGAATAATGTAATTCAATGCAAACATTGTCCTTTTACGCTTATTAATTCATCATGTATCATTGGAAGTTAATATTGATTGGCGAAACTTAAGCTACTTGCGTCAACAAATATCATCCAATTAACTCTCCTACAAATTTGTCAAGTAAATTGTTCTGTGCGACTGACGTATTAACATACTCGTAGTTGTACGAAGGAGGTTGTCAATTAACGACGAGTCGTGTCAAATTAGACAACCCACTCTTAAAATTTAGGCCAATTTGAAATTAAAAAATAGAATTTTCCCGACGTGTATGTTTGTGTATGGTATATGTGTATAATGACCTAATGGGGAAAACACCGCCGACCATCCTGCGATGTGAGTGCTCCATGCAAGATGTGCTGTTTATTCAACATTAGGTGCGCAGAGCACTCCTATCCCTAGACGTCAATAAGTCGAGTGGGCCCGATAGCAAGCCTCCTATTGTGCTGAAGACGTGTGCTCCGCAGTTGGCACCGGTTTTAACGTGTATTTTCTGTTAGTCCTTCTCCCTGGGTGTAGTCCCGAAATGTGTAAACGTGGACTCGCTCCCACGGAAGTTTAGAATAAAGCTGACGCAGCAATCCCCACTTCGCGTGTAATTTGTATGTTAGTATATCAATTCCAACCTGTATTTCACACAATATATTATGGGCCGTCTTACAAGTAACATACCTTTTATTTAAACACCCAAGGGCGCACAATATTAAATGGCGACCCTGCCACGATGTGCGCTGCAGTAATGCAAGCGCACCGCCGCGGCATTGCAAAATTATTTTTTAAAAAAAGAAACACAAATGAAAAATTAATTTTTTAATGATAATATTAATTACCGAACTCACACAATCTCGGATATGATGAAAATCCACTAAATCAAGGAAGAAATCTCAAGAAAGAAGTCCGAAGAAATCAAGAAAGAAGGCTCAAATAAAAGAAATACAAATATAGGAAAAAGCTAGCAAAAAAAAAACAAATAGTCATAGCCCAGAATGCCTACGGAGCAGCATCAACCACAACCAAACTGCAACAGGAAGATTTGAAATACTACACGAGAAATCCTAACAACTATCATCGTCGCTCTGGTAGCTGCCAACATGACGTACTACGTCGTAAAAAAAGTGCCGTCAAGCATCCATCAGAAATTTAAGGTGAGAATTTAACGCCATCTCAATGGACAACCTGAACTGCCCAGACCGCATTTAAGCTACACTACGGACATCAAGAGGTGTCCAGAGAAAAACCCGGCCCAATTCAAGTAGATGACAGCATAACCTGGAGCCCCAACAACCACCTTCGTGCCCGGCCCGTCCTTAAACCACACCGATGCACACACCTCGTCACCAAAGTCCCGTAGAAATCAAATAAGTTAACCAAGTAAGCCGTATTCTGTCCTTTTACCGATAAAATACAATAACATTTTTGTTATATCTACTAGTGTTTTAACGTTATTTCCTTGTTAGAATTGCGAAAATTACAAAATGATTTAGAAGAAATTAGGGAATATTTAGTTAAAATCAGCTCTCATCCTAGAGGCTAGCGATAAGTTATTTTAAATTACAATGTAAATAGCATAGTCCGTTCATGTACAGAAATACAGCATCCATCAAGTCTTTTAGTAGATAGTGACCGAAGCCTTGCGTATTAAAACATGAGTGGCTACTTGATCATCCTCAATACGATAACAAATTATGCCGTGATAAAATTACTATTAAAGGCATAACTGGTAAATTAGCTTCTGAAAGATATTTATGTTCAGACTTAGTGAGCAAATGATATTTTTTAGGCAAAAGTTTTATGTTTTTAAGAAACTAGCGTGTTCTGCCTTAAATTGACTCTCGGTGACATCACATACATACATACATATAATCACGCCTCTTTCCCGTAGGGGTAGGCAGAGACCACTTCTTTCCACTTGCTACGATC
>DWHP01006203.1:0-11529 GCA_018247895.1 Parnassius honrathi | reverse complement strand
AGTGTGATTAATTATTAGTGTCTTTTAAGTTTTAATTGGTGTTCGGCAATTAAAGTGTTAATTTTGGTAATTCCATCGGCAGTTTTTATTGTCACGAACCTCAAGCTCGTAACAGTATATTAATTTCCTTAATTTTTTGTCTCAGTGACTCTTTTGGTATTAAATTAAATATTTCTCTAATGGGCTTCTTCTGTAAAATAAATATAGTTTCAGTGTCAGTTGCGTGTCCCCATAGCAAAATACCATACGACATAATGCTATGGAAATGGCAGCAACCGCCGTTTTTTATTTTAATCGTTATCAGAAAGACGCTGCTGTCCATTTCCTAGCTTGTCTCCCTCTGTCGCCTCTTACAACACCCACGGGATGATACGGGGTAGCGGGTATTCTTGCGCCGCCACTACGCGGTAAATGTGGTACAGTATGTAATACAGTACCCGTATATTATGTAATGTACTCTGTGATGCTACATCTTCAAAAATAATATGGTAATGTATGTGTGTAGTACTAACTAGGATCTGGTTTCGATGATGTTGGTGCTGTTAGCCTATGCGGCTGTTACATCTTCATAGGACTCACACTAACTGGGAGTGGAAATAATTTTGTCTATGGCATAAATTAAAAAGTACTTCTATGAATATTATATTACATTTTGACTTGTAACGAATAAATTATCTCTGAAGGCGTAATTAATTTGTTAATTCGGTAGTCCGTAGCAAACATGAATACAAAATCGTTTTTTTATATCTACCCATTACATTAATTTCCCTCTATGTCATTCTTTGTGTGGTCTATTCAAAAAGGCGCGAACTGCTGGATGCCATTGTCTGAATTCGATTTGAATTTAGAACGTGGACGTCCCGCCGTTTTATTATTCGCGGTTGCCAGTGTGAAAAAAGTTATTGTCATTTATTTCGGTAACTTTTTGAGAAGTTGTGTTTTAGCAGTCACTTCTCTTAGATAAAGTTTTTGTTTGTAATTAATTGATATTGCCTTTAATAAAAGTGAGAAGTAATTGTTTTAACTATGAATGGCACAAAGAGTTAAATTATGTTTTGTTTTTATAAGTCTTCCGTGCATCGGGAGCGTTGCGATCGGACGCAAAAGATACCAGTGACCAGCATATTTGGTTGCCATCGTAATAGCCATATTTATGTGGCCGTAAGAGATACATTCATAGGTCAAAAAGAGTTTGTTTATTCCTTACACCTTGGTTTTTTATTGAATAAGGGTGACAAGTGAGCACACAGTCCACCTGATGGCAAGTGAATGCTGTGGCCCATACACATTTACATACATACATTACATTTTACATACATAATTATACATACATTACATAGATTTAGAATCAAAATACAGATGCGTTGTCACCCCTGAGGACTAAGATGGAGTGCTTAGTTACTAATAAAAAGTATCACCGGTTCTCTACTCTCACCGTGTCCGAAGGTCTGCTGTCCCACTGATAGATATTTTTATTATGGAATACGAGCACACAGTTTACACGATAAGTGGACGCTGTGGCCCATAAACATCTACATTTATCTTCGATTAAGAATCAAAATGCAGATGCGTTGTTTCCCGTCTTGAGTGCCTCGTTATCGGTAAAAGTGGTCTCGGGTTATCTTCACTTATCATACGAAACATAGCAGCATTATGTACCTTTTTTTTACGCTGGTATTCTGTAACAGCGTGGTCTTACCACAAGCATAACATAGCTACATCGTGGCTTTACCACGTATGAATGTGTCTTCCCGTAGATGTCGGAGAGCAGTGTCAACAAAGGTACAAGAGATGCCTATTCGCCCGTGAAACGTGATGATTAGATACAAATCCTTACTGCAACGGAAGTTTTACGTTCGGATGAAGAAGATGAAATGAAATTAAATAAATGAAATGAACGAAATGAATGAAAAGATCGAAATGAACGAAATGAATCAAATTAACTGAATACTGAAATACTGAATACTTATTGAAAGTCATTTTTTTATTTACCACCTGGTTCTGAAAAAAACCTCTGTCAAAAAGAAACGCAGGGGGACTTTAGAAGCTAGTGACTACTGCTGTTTTGGTAACCCAAAATAACTATTAGTTCTACTTACACTGTCGTAAGAGATTCATTTTTAAGTCAATAAAGTAAGAGTTCGCTTATTCTTTACACCTTGGTGAAATGATAAACAAATACACTGGCTACAGACACGCAAATATGTACATAATTATTTAAATCATAATTTGCCTCACACCAGAATGAAGGACGAGGAAATGAAGGGGTAATCTCAATGATCGCACAAATGACCTCATTACTGTACTGTCAACTGTTGTACAATGAAACAAATGAGGAGTGAAATTATACCTGTGTTTATTGCATTACATTATCGCGTCTCGAGATGACTTAATCAGAAGCTCCTGCAGTTCATTGTTAGGGTGATATCACATTAGTGCGCTGGACATACTTCTATATATTTGCCATAATGACTTCATATGTTTACGCAAACACCAGACAATGAATGCAAGTAGTTATATGGTTTTCATCGTATTTTATTGAATTACTTTATAATTAACAGTACACATAGTCACGTAGGGGACTGAGGTAGCCTACGTCCCAATTTCATAATTTCAGTTAAAGATTGTTAATTTCTGATCAGGTCTTGGCAGAATGAGCTTATAGTATTCTGAAGTCTTGCAGTTGTATGCTTGGGTTGGAATATAATTTTATTAATTACAGGATCCCGAGCATATGGTAGTCAGCTACCTTCTCCTTTGAATTTAGGATGCTTCAAATCCCTTGCTTCTTATCTTTGGTGGGAATTGGCGTTTTTTTGCAAGGATTTGGGTTCAATCAAAATCAAGGTAGTGGCGGGGACGATCCTGTAGGAGTTCACACACTTCCTGGAGCGCCGATTCTTCACTGTTGTCAGCCTTTTAAGTTAATTTTGAAATCAAATTGTGCCGATCATGTTAGGGTATTACTCGAGTTAATTTATACAAAACAACAAAATTAAAGTATCTGTTTGTAATGTCAAAATAACAGCTTTTTACTTAATGCATATGAAAGTGTTTACGGTACCTATAACAAAAACACAATTTTTGAAAATTTCGCCTGTCTGTATCTCTGTTTGTTCCTGCTAATCTCCGAAATAACTTAACCGATTTTGACGGGACTTTTACAGGCAAATAGCAGATATTATTAGAAGTAACTAAGGCTTACTTTTATTTAGGAAAAGAATTAGGGTTCCGCGAAAAAATTAAAGTAAAACAGGGAGCTAGTTTTAGAAATAAACGTCTAAATTCTTTATGATAAAATCTGTTACGCCGACACACTTCACGTAGTCCTATAAGAATCACAGCCCAATATCTTCCTGTAGGTGTTGTAAGTGGCACAGAGGGAAATGAAAAATGACATGATATACATTGTCCCAGCTTGTGAATATAATGACACTCCTAACCTCAACCAGGATCACAACAATGTACAGCTGCTTGACGACAGAAAGAGAATTCATGGTGGTAACAACTCAGGTCGAATTTTAGACAGGAAAAAAGGTCTACCTACCTACCTACCTACCTACTCTTTTTGCTACTGCATTTGAAATTGTTCATAATGCTACTGACATATTCATTTTTTGAAAATAGTCAAATTAAATTGAACAAATGAGATTGGTTCTGTTTTTATATAATATTTACTTAGAATACAATCTTATTATTAGTTTTCTATATTTTATATACGATTCAAGGTGATAAATGATCAGGCAAGCCTATTAAAGGTGTTGTTGCCCATAGACGCCTACATTGACCTTCGATTAAGAATCAAAATGTGGATGAGTCAATCATTATAAGTAAGAACGGTTTTCGGTACTCGTCGTTTCATCGTCATTACAGCCCTTCACAAGTTCACTTCACAAAGAATGCCACAAAGCACGGTTCTAAGCCACCTGCAGCCATACCACCAACCTTACCGTGAGTTTACACTGACGCGATTTTCACCAAAAAACATTTTTTAAACACTGTTTTCTCTCAATGTATCAAAAAGCGTTTGCATAGTCAAAGTACATATTGTAGTGAAATATGATTGACAGTTTACTGTACATTACACATTTTAACTATATTGTATCTTTATAACCACAGAAACAAAATGTGTGAAAACAAATTTATATAAATATTGTCATGTGGAAAGATAAGTTGGAATATCTGTTGAAAATTTTACACAGTTTTTGTGAGTGCGAACGCCACCATCACCAAAACATGTTGTATGATTTATTTTATACGATTTATTTCGAAACATTACGTGGTGGATATTTCTCAGTGCAAACGTATTGTTAAGAAAAATATCAAAATTTTCTCCTCTTTTTTACGCTGGTATTCTGACAGTGTAGTGCTTTCTCGACTGAATGGTGTACGTGCCGTAGCTATATTACAGCTGTAGTATACCAGTTATAGTACAGTTTACTATGCCAGTTAGCTTTCCTCTGTCCTCCCTGTTTAACAATTGTGCCTGTTTAGCGGACAGGGAAACTGTTAAGTAATCATTGTTTTGCAGAATCATTAATTATAGAATTTTAAAATCGTATAAATTTCGTTTGAAGAAATTAGATTAATTGAAAAATAGAAACAGCAATCGAATGCCATTAATTCATGGCTGTGTGTAAGTACATTTTATATTTCATTTTGATAAAAAAGAACAAACAAATAATGTCGGCCATTCTTGCTTGATACGCTGCATTGTACTATCACCTTTACGACTACCGTAATAAGAATAAAATTGTGTCAACTTTAACGCCTACGTCGTTTATTTTTATGCAAACACCTTATTTCAGCAATGTCACAAATTAAGGATTATTATTTGGTAGTTAGCAACATTGCGATACGGTTTTGATTTGAATAGCTCATACCAGTTTAAAATAAAAGATTAGCGCTACTGTGCTTCGTATGTCGAGTGACGAGAACCTGATACTCCATTCACTGGTAACGATGCATTTCATTTTAGTCTTCAAGGATTATGATATTTTTGTAGAATATGATTTTTTTATAGATTAAGGGTGACCAACGAGCACACAGTCCACCTGATAGTAAGTGGATGCTGTGGCCTATAGACATTTATTCTTTTTATTATTTTATTGAGGATCTAAATGCAAATGTGTTGTCACCCCTGAGGACTAAGATTGAATGCCCCTATTCCAGTAAAAAAGGGTCTCAGGTTCTCTACACTCACCATACGAAACACAGCAGCATTAAGCTGTTATTTTACGCTGGTATCCTGCGAGAGCGTGGTCCTTCCCCGGCCGAGCCGACCCATTCGTGCTACAACCATAACATAGCTACAGCTTGGCTCTCACACGTATAAAAACGTACGTATTCCATGCTTGTGACATGCATGCTTCAAAATTAAAAGTTGTTACTTGTTTATTACCGTGCCGCTAAAACTTTCCAATAATAGGTACACCTACCAAAAACTCATAAGGCACAACCCTATGCTATGCTGGCATTAGGCTGCATTTACCACTTACCATAAGGTGGACAGTAAATTCGTTTTTTTACAAATAAAACACCTAGTTGTTCAAACGCGGTTGAGGAATAAGCATCCAAACAACATACTTTTTCAATTACAATATTATTTTAGTAAGAATTTACATTTGAAAAAAAATATATTGAAAAAAGTGTGTAACGTCTTTGACAGCAATCATTTTATACCGACCGCGAGTGGAGTGGGCGTGAAAAATCAAAATCCATCGAAAGTAAGAATTCGCAAATTTTTTCAACAAATCAATCAATATATTTTTTTTCACACACGGCAACACTGCGGTAGCCACTGACACTGGCCACGCTGCGGGAGTCGCTACCGCATACCGCGAATCGGAATTGATGGAATGGAATTTAATTTTTTTTTATATTGTAGCACTAAAGTTTTGATGTAGGTCAGTGACAAGTTGCAATTTCGTAATCGATTAAATTGTTTAGAGTTCCATAAAGCACACTTTTTGCTAACTAATAAGATCTTGTTAGTTGCGGGCGCTTTAATTATTGTTGAATGTTTTTTTTTTTTATAAAATATAAGTGGCAAACAAAGTTACATTCCACATGATAGTAAGTTGGTAAGGGGTTACTGTAGTTTATAGACACCCGTTATCAACTTTAATTAATAAATAAGTATTGCCACGTTTGAAAAACATGTTTACTAAACTATAATTAAATTTAGGCAATCGGAGGTGACCCAGCCTTTGCTTTCATGTAACTAACTTAACTTACTTTGTAACAATTATTAAGTTATCGTACAATTATCGTCTCCTTTATACATGGTGTAACTACCTTTAAATGGAAACGTGTAAATCTTAGTTCCTAAGCCTATTGTCACATTTTTTTTCAAAACAACATGTTATTCCGTTGGTGGTTCTATCAATAAAAAAAAATAAAGAACACTAGGATTTCTAAATTTTGGTGGCAGTGTGAGAGAATCCATCATCTTATTTCTTTACGTTGGTAAGGGTTGACTATCGGATATAGATGACGGTATAATAATCTCGTAAACTAGGAGTAGCGTCAAAAGTAAGAGATATCTGGTGGCGATTATGGCAATTTATATATACTACAATGAAGAATGCTTAGCCTTTGGTCTCAGCACTGTTAGCCACGGGTTCCAATCCTGCACTGGACAAGTGTTTGTATAAGGTACAAACTATTGATATGGGTCTGGATTTTTCCTTGTGTAATTTATACAGGTGCCCCAGAAATCAACGTTAAGCCGGAAACGGGCAATAGACCAAGCCGTGACAGTTATTACAAAAATATAAAAAAAAATCTTGGTTATGTACTTTTCATATTATAAGAATTCAAAAATAAATCTCAAAAACGAACACCGTGTGTCTTTCAAGTCCTGGACTACAAATATAAACTAGGTCAGTTTTTTTTTCTGTGATATAATCATGAATAACCCTTCTGTAAATTACAGTTAAAAGTTAAAATCATGAATGAATGTTAGATTTTTGCCCAAAATTGTCTTAAAAAGAATCACATCACCGAACTTTAACCGACTGTACTGTAAAAAAAAGTACTACACTATATTAACTATGACATCGTTTTGTGTTGGTAAGTAACACGAAACGATGTCATAGTTAGCCCGGCTACTTTAAAATTTTTGCTCCGACTACGCAGATTATTAAAACGCCATGACGATAGTCGTAGCTTTTTATTAGTAGTATAGTTGTAGCACGAATGGGTCGGCTCGACCGGGGAAAGACCACGCTCTCACAGAATACCAGTGTATTTTCGTATGGTGAGTGTAGAGAACCGGAGACCCTTTTTACTGGAAACGAGGCATTCCATCTTAGACCTCACAGGTGACAACGCATCTGCATTTTGATTCGTAATCGAGAATAGCAACAACCACTTACCATCAGGTGGACTGCGTGCTCGTTTGTCACTCTATCCTATAAAAAAAAAGAACGGCTGCGAAAAGGCTAAGAAACGACGGAAATTAAAAACTAAGTCAAAGCAAACGCGATAAAATCCGTGAAATCGGTTTTATGCAATAGTAAAATTATAAACACACCCCAGTGCTGGGTACGATCCCCCCTTTCGTTTTAATTTTCTTTATAATTTAATTTTAAATCTAGTCTCTCCAGTGCGTATTGGCGAAGTTCACATGACCTTAAAATACGTTATTTTTTATACGTGCAGGATTCCTTACGAAGTTTCCTTTCAGTGATTCCTTAACAGGATAATTTACGAGTGTCGGTGCAAGAATATCCACTACGCCGTATCGTTCAGACGGGCAGCAGCGTCTCCCTAATAACGGCTAAGCGTGGCAACTATGGCAAATATCCCCCTGTGAGGCAATCTATGGGGGAGGCCTATGTTCAGCAGGGGACTTTAAAGACATATGCTGAGACGGAATCCTTTTTGGCATCACATCACTCTTGCAGAGATTTATTTTTATTTATGTTTTCCAACTTGCACCTTGTGTGGGTTTTTATGTTCTTATTTTCTTTTAAATGTATATTGTGTGTGTGTGTATTGATGCTAATAAAATGTATGCGTATATCCTATGCCTGTCTGTCTAAAATGCAGTAACGGTAACGGCTGAACGCCGCGGGTTCGAATCCAAAACGCATCGAGTATTGTATGGCCTACTAATAATTTTTACGTGTCTGGATGTTTGTCCAATTGTACAATTTGCAACTTCCAATATTCGGCTAAAAAATTTAGTGTGGGGTAACGTTTATTTTATACTAAAAAAGCGAGTTCGTGTGATTACGCTGAATAAAAAAAAAATAGAATAAGGTGGTGGAAAACGAGCACACAGTCCATCTGAAGGTAAGTGGATGCTGTGGCCCATAGACGTCACCATTTTAGTGCGATTAAGAATCAAAATGCAGATGCGTTGTCACACCTGAGGACTAAGATGGAATGCCTCGTTTCCAGTAAAAAGGTAGTTCTTCTTCAAACCTAAACTTGGCATTTTTGCTTATATTATTACTATTTGTATATTTAAAAGCTTTATAACTTTTAATTTATCATTAATAATACACAATTTTTTTAAATAGTCTACGAAGGTTATTTTACATCAATAAATTTCATGATAATTGTAGATGACATAACAGCTTTGGTAGAAAACAGAAGAGAAACTAAGTTAGAAAATAATGGACAAAATATCTAGGAAATATCATTTGAAAATAATCGAAATTGAAAACGAGTTTATTAAAAAATTTAAAGTCCAAACAAACTATATTATTGTTATAATCTCGGAATGTTAACTGCTTTAAATACTTATGATAATAATAATGAAGTGAAATACACTCGGGGTGTAGTGTCAAGTATTGCCGTAGTAAGAAAATCCTTTAATAACAAAGAAATGGTCTCAAATCTTAGAACATCTAAATGAAAATAAGAAAAATGTTTAAAAAATACTTCTGTAGACGTGAACATTGAGACAAAACGATAGGGACCAAATTATTGCCTTTATAATGGGGTATTAGAGGAGAATGGGTGGCATAACTTACAAAAAGAAATTTAAAAAAAGGAGTATTAGAAAAGATACGAGTAAACGATCATTTCACTGACTGAAAACAGAAAGGACTGAGAGAACAGCCAACAGAAACTCCTGACGAATGGATGTGTCGTAATCTCCTGACCTCTCAGTAGAAGTTGTACTTACTTAGTCTGACTATCAGTCTACGGTAAACATACTCGTCGATAACTTCGAGCGTAGTGCTCACAACAACTACCAGCATGGGTTTGGCATGGACGTTAACCATGACCTTTGTTGTCCACGTTAATCTTAAGACCTTTCCGTTGGGAGACACTATCATTCATCACTGGTGATTTAGCATAGTGTTTTGGTTCTCCAGCGATTCTGTTATAGGGACTATATCATCAATAAATCGAAGGTTATAACAGTGTTATACAGTTACTGTATAATATTGTAATACTTGTGTAGGTGAGTGATGTACTCGCCATTGATGTTAATACCGTATTCCTTCCAGTCCAGTAGCTTGAAAACGTCTTACTTATTACTAATTTAAAATTTATTCTCATGTTTTCGGAAACAATTGCTTTTTTTTTGAAACAATATTTACTTCCAAAGACGCGAACTTTAAGAAATGGGTTACGTTTTATGGAAAGCAAAAAAAAAAACATAAATACGTACTATGTTTGTCGTAAAGACGAAGAGTATCGCCGCACGGTCTTGATTTTATTAAGATTATCGGAAATATGTTTATTGAAGCATCTCCATTACTAAAAACTAAAGAAGTAATGTTGGAACGTAAAATTTTCATTGTTGTTTTTCTTTGAATACCTTGCAAGAAGGTTTTTTGTTTCGACATTTATTACATTGTGTAGGTTAACAGAAATTCAGAATAATACAAATCGTTGTTTGAACAAAAGTTAATTTTAACTATTTCCCTCGTTGATCTCGTGCTAGGCAACATTGGATAATCCAGAAAAGCCTCCGACAGATTTTATAATTATCATGGCAGATGTATTCTTTATGTTTAGGTGTAGTGTCATGGATCCTGGGTTCGAATCCTACGTAGTCCCTCAAGTATTTATGTAACCATACAGTAACAGCACTGCTGAAGTAAGAAACTCATTGCGACTGTCTAAAGAGCTTACGAGTATTTCAGTTGTTTCAGTGCGGTAAAATATGTTTTTCTTTGAAAACATTGCAAGAAGGTTTTTCGTTTCGACATTTATTACATTGTGTAGGTTAACAGAAATTCAGGAAAATACAAATCGTTGTTTGAACAAAAGTTAATTTTAAATATTTCCCTCGTTGATGTCGTGCGAGGCAACTATTGGATAATCCAATAAAACCTCCGACAGATTTTATAATGATGATGTATTCTTTATGGTTACATGACAGATGTATTCTTTATGGTTAGGTGTAGTGTCGTGGATCTTGGGTTCGAATCCTACGTAATCCCTCCCTCAAGTATATATGTAACCATACAGTGACGGCGTTGCTGAAGTAAGAAACTCATTGCGCCTATCTAAAGAGCTTATTTCAGTTGTATCACTGCGGTAAAATATGTATTACTAGTCTTAAAACTTATGAAATGTCGGTATTCTTTACAAACGTTACTAAAAAAATTTGCACGTATTGTTAAATAATAAAAAAAACTAACTTTGGGTATTATGTTTAAAAAATAAAATTAGGTACATTACAGCGTAAAGCCTTTCAAAAACTGAACATAAACGTCCTCCATATATTGCTTTTTAAGGGGGATATTTGCCATAGTCGCCAGGCTTGGTAGGTAGACGAGGTGGCAACCGCAGTATTTTATTATTTTAAGTTGTTATAAAGATGACGCTGCCAATTGCACTCTGTTTTAGTTTTCTTCTGACACCAATGGTATGCCAGCCATAAAAAGCTTATTCACAAAATTCCAACTTAACCTGGATTCTGGCGAAACTTTATTTTAAAACGTTGAACTTAAGTGTATTCATTTTTTAAGTAAGTAAAGATGACAAACGAGTAAACAGTCCAACCAACTGAAAGTGGATGCTGTAGACGTTTTCTTATTTCATCATCATCATAATTACTGCCTATATCAAGTCTATAACTGACTCTATGTTCATGTATGTTCCTATGTCTTCTATAAGGAATAGCGCTCAGCACGGTAATGAGCTACATGCATTTATCGACTTTCTATATCACTTACTAGGTCGTCACTTCATCTAGTAGGGAGTAATTTGACACTTCGCTTGCCAATATAGAGCTGTTAAATGCTCTCAATAAGGTTCAATTATTCAAAATTTTAATTATTTGTAGCCCCTGAAGTCTAAGATTGAATGTCTTTACAAGTCAAAAGTGACCCCAATTTTCGTCACCCATCATAACAACATAGCAGCATTATGTTGCTATTTAACGCTGGTATTCTATGCGAGCGTGATCTCTTCTCGGTCGAGCAGACCATTGGGTGCTGCTGCAGCTACTTAATGCTGCTGAACGGCTTTACTTTAGTAATGTTACGAGCTTGAGGTTCGTGACAATAAAAACTGCCGATTGAATTACCAAAATTAACACTTTAATCGCCGAAC
>DWHP01006202.1:0-11530 GCA_018247895.1 Parnassius honrathi | reverse complement strand
ATATTACATACTGCTAATTCTAAATGACTTAAGAGCGCGTACAAGCACAAATTTCCAATCATTGATTCGATTCTTTCATAGTTTAATTAAGTAATTATAAGAAAAATAATTATATGAATATTACAACGTAGTTGCGATGGGTGTCATTGGTTAAAGACAACATAGAATAAAATTTTCTCGATAGAAAAAATTTCAAACTTACTTTTCATCATCATCACGAACTGATTTCTTCTGATTGTGGTGCATATTATCAAGCATAAAATGTATAAAATGATGTCACTTATATAATATCTAGTGCTGTCCTTAGGGATTTTTAAAAGTGAATTACAAATTTGGAATTATAAGATTACAAAACTTTATACAACTTTTAGGAATTCAAATTATAACAATAATTTGAAAGCAATTTACGACTGGTCATCGCGTTTTGGCATTTCAGGGAATCATCTAAATTTCAAGCAATGCTTGTTTGCAGGTCAAGCGTGGTGATAAAAATTGACGTCAATCGCTTGCCACCCGTATTTTATAATTATTATTTGATCCCCTTCTTGATTGGTTTATAATTAAAAATATTACTTGAGTGTATACATGGATAAAATGGAGAACTAGGAAAAACTAATCAACCGCAAAGTCACTGCTGCCTTAAAACCGTCTGAAAATCTTTCTCCCATACCAAATTAAGCATGTGTTTGTTCAAACACTCATCTTGCCTATCACGGATTATACAGATGTTTATCACTCAGAATTGAACCAGAATCTTCTCAAAAAGCTTAAGCGCTTTCTTAATAGCTGCATCAGGTTTATTTTCGGCCAGCGAAAATATGACCATGTTTCTCAATTTCGTATTCGCCTCAAATGGCTTATTATCCGAGAAAGGCGTACTTCCAGATTGCAGTCTTTTCTCTACTCCATTTTAAATGATTTGTTCTCCTCTCCTTACCTTAAAAAAATCAATACTATTCCTCAAACCACGACAGGTATTTCGCTCTTCAACTAATCTGAAGAATTCAGTTCCACTCCATTTCTGGCTACGTACATTCTCTGGAACTCCTTACCTGAAGACATTAGGTAAGCACCAAATACGATAGCCTTCAAAAGATTGTTCCAGAAACATCTTTCAAAAACATTGTCGTCCATAAGTTATCAACCTATTTAACTTTTATGGTTATTATAATAAAGTTTTTAAATAAATAAATATATAAATAAATATAATTATCGGAATTAGTATTAATAGTAACAAGGTTATTTGTGAAAAACTTTTGTGTATTTTTAATTTTTTTTAAATTGACCTACAATATAAGCGCTTAAGGCATGCACATTTGGATTTACCAAAAGTTTTGCTTTTATTTTGAGAAAGTTCTAGTCCATGATCATCTAACCACGCGACCATAGGAAATCTTGTTCTATCGCATTAGCACAGGATTATATAAATTTATCATTTATATAAACTAAGATAAGTAGCTGATTAAGCGGATGTTTAATCACTATGACCGTCTTTAGTGTACCTTAACCAAACGCAAATAAATATTCGATTTCATTTCGTATTATCAGCGTATTGCGGACATACCAGACTTTGAAATGACAGGCCTTTGAAAACCTTGTGAGTATATTTTAATTCATCGACAATTTTGATATGTATATAGCGGTCTAGAAATAATAATAATAATAATAATAATATTCCACAACTATCACACAACGCCATCTAGTCCCAAGATAAGCAGAGCTTGTGTTATGGGTACTAGACAACTGATAAACATACTTATATATTTCTAAATACATAAATGTTATAGATAGAAATTACACCCAGACAGAACAAATGATCGTGCTCATCACACAAACATTAGTCCTGGGTGGAAATCGAACTAACGACCTCCGGCATAGCAGTCAGGGTCACTAACCACTAGACCAACAGGCCTGCCATATGGAATGGAATGGATGTGTTATGTGTTAATGAGATGAAACGGAAGCGAAAGTCACTACACATGGCATATATACCGCGTACTGGTCTGGTGTAGACGAGACCGAGCGGACATGCCAGGAAGCCGGTATCATCCTTTCAGAAAGAATGGGTCAATGTGTGAAAGAGTGTAAATGTGTAAGCCCGAGACTACTATGGATACGAATGGAAGTGGGCTTAAAAAAGTCGTTTGTTCTGGGGATCTACGCCCCTGACATGTCTAAGCCCACTTATATCCGAGAACTGTTTTGGGAGATGGTAACGATGGTGTTAATAAAATGTAAAGAAAATGAAAATATTGTTATGTTAGGAGACTTTAATGGAAGGGTAGGGGTTAAGAGGCTTGGCTATGAAAAGATATTGGGAAGGTTTGGTGAAGAAAGTATAAATGAGAATGGTGAAAGCCTCTTCACCGTATGTGTGGTAAAGAATCTTTTTGGAACGAACACTTTCTTTCCTCATAAGAAGATTCACATGTATACGTCGGAAAGAGGTAATGATAGAAGCATGATAGATTTCATAATTGTGCATGAAAGAACGAGGAGCGCCGAGGTTTACCGGCGGTCCAACGTAGGGACAGATCATCACCTAGTCTTATGCCGATTTAATGGTTTCTTCAGACGTTGGCAGCATCGGACATCTGTATCTACTACCGCGTTACAACGTATATGAATAGAGAGGATATAAGTGTGAAGGACAAGTACAAATGTAGACTGAGAGAAAATACAAGTGGTCTGGATGAATTGTGTATCAACGAGTTAGACTTGGAGAATGTGTGGCATAATGTTAAGAAAGGTTGCTGGATGCAACTACCGAAGTATGTGGTGTTAGTAAGAGAACGAATGGAAGGAAAGATAATACGTTATGGTGGGGTGCCAAAGTACGTATGGAAGTTGAAGCAAAGAAGAGAGCATGGCTGGATTTACTAGCAACCAAAGCTGGTAATTCTGGCGGTACGAATGATGAGATTGAAAGAAAAAAGGCTGAGTTTAAATGTCTAATTAAGAGAGTAAAATAGCTAGTTGAAAGAAAAAAGCAAGAAAGAACGGATAAGAATGACAGAAGAATATCGGATAACTTCCAGGAAAATATTGAAATGTTCTGGAAACTCGTAAAAACTACCGAGGGACATTCAAAACAGCCTAAATTGAATGCTAAACGAGACGAGAATGGCTGTATTCCGAATGGTGAAGTGTTGAGTCTAAAGAGATGGAAGGAATATTTTGAAAGAGTACTTATGATTGAGGAGATGTGCGAACTAAATGAATTAGAAATTCCGAAAGAAGAGGAAAGAGATAGCGAGACAAGTATAGAAAAAATAAATAAAGCAATGAAAAACATGAAAGTAGGTTAGGCAGACGGATATTATAGAGTTTCATTCGAGATGCTAAGGGCTGGATAGGAAGTGGTGACAGGCCTGCTGTATACCTTGTTTAATTTATGTATGGAACTGAAGCAAGTATCGGGGGACTGGTGCAAAGCCGTGATAGTCCCAATATAAGGAAAACTTACCGTGGTACCGGCCTTCTTAGTATTGTGGGAAAACTGTATGCTAAGGTACCAATTGAAAGAGTTATGAAAGAAACTGATGGAAAAATTTGGGATATGCAAGCGGGATTTAGAGAGGGAATGGGGTGTACAGATCAAGACTTTTCCATGTACACGATCACGGAGAAGTTTTTGTCGAAAAACCAAAAAGATTTTGTGCGTACATGGACTTGGAAAAGGCTTATTACAGAGTGGACAGAGATTTGTTATGGCAAACGCTGAACTCATTTATGTTAAGCGCTGGGTTGATACAGGCATTAAAGTGTCTGTCTGTAGGGACTTGAGTGCCTGTGTTAGGATCAACGGGGCTGACTCAGACTAGTTTGGCATCCATAAAAGGTGTCATACAGAACTGTGTGGCTTCCCCGTGGCTTGTTAACCTATTTATGGACAGTTGTTTGGGAAATCTGAAAGTTGAAGAATGCGGGTTGAGAATGGGTGAGTTTACTGTCAAATTACTTTTGTACGCCGATGATCAAGTCATATTTGCGTCGTCGGTGGCCGAGTTGCAAATGATGGTTACATTGATGAACAGGTCATTAAAAGAAAGGGGAATGAAAGTGAATGCATGTAAGACAAAAGTTACGGTTTTTGAAAGAGAAAAAGGGGAGATAGTAGAGCAAGTAGATGAGTTTGTATATTTGGGTTGTTTGTTCAGCAGGGATGGGAGATCTGATAAGGATATAGAACGACAAGTGAACGCAGGAAATAAAGTAAATGGGCCTCGTCACTTCATTGTGAAAAGTCAGAGTATGTCAAAAAAGCACGTATGGCAATTCACAATGCTGTATTAGACCCTACTTTAACGTATGGTAGTGTGAGTTAGGTGTAAAAGAAGAAGCACGAGAGTAGAATAAATTCAGTAGAAATGCGGTCGCTAAGAAGTATGTTAGGGCTGAAGTGACAGGGTGAGTAACTGTGTGATAAAGGAAAAGTGTGATTTACAAGATGATGATGTGACCAGGATTAAAAAAGGAATGCTTCGGTGGTTTGATCACGTAGAAAGAATGAATCTGGAAAGACTACGAATGTTGCAGAATTGAATTGAAGAATCGGAAAGGGACGCCCTAGGCGAAAGTTTGTCGACCAAATTGGCGATATATTGAAAATGGGCCGAATTAAGGGTACCCTTAACCGACGAGCATGTATGCGTAGGTATACGGAAACGAAGCGAAAGAGGTATGTCAGGTTCGTGCTAAATGGAGGTCTGTAGTCTCTGCCTACCCCTCTGGGTGACAGGCGTGAGTGTTTTATGCAAAACAAATTTAATCATAAAGTTTTGTCCCTAAAGAGTTGTCGGTCATGGTCATACGCCGGCAACATTGTTATTTTCTCGACAGTTCTCTCATTTAACGCCCGACGACTCCTTTATGCTTTCTAAAACTAACCAAATCGGATTCGTTGACAATTTCTAAATATGATTTCACTTCCTAACCCTTTTTAAAGTTTAACTTTAAAAAGATAGATAGAACTTTATTGTACTCCAAAAATATGTATAAAAACCACAACAAACAAGAAGAAGCAAAAACAAATGTAGTTCAATGGGGGAATGGAATGGGTCTTATTGCTAAAAGCGATTTTTTTTTCTAGATAACTTTTGAACGGACACGATTGCAAAGGAACAAAAAAAACAAGTGCGTGGTTTGGCAAAAACGATAACATTTTTTTTTATTATAAACTTTACCGTTTTTTCTTTCAAAGATACATTTCCTCTAAATACGATAAATAAAATTAAATTTTCCGTGTGGTGGTGACTGAAAAAAGTCCATCACCGTCGTACCATAAGTGTGACTAAATAAACTATGGGAAATACGAGAAAGACCTTGTAGCATTTGACAATAAACGGAGCTGGCTAGTGACGGAGAGGAGATTCTACGTGGGAAGCACCCCATACTGCAATCTCTAATACACCTGTCAATCTGTCATTAATAAATTCCTCAACTTAGGAGGGACCCATTTACAATGGACATACAACGATTTGACAGGTACGGAGAAATAACTAATTTGAATCATCCATCCATTACAGCCTATAAAAGTCTACTGCCAAACATAGGCCTTCCCCATAGATTGCCTCATTGAGAAGATTTTTCCATACTTGCCACGCTTGGCAAGAGTGTTGTCAACCGCTTTTTGTTTTTTTTTTATGTAGTCTAGAGGAAGACGTTGCTGTACATCTCCGGTTTTAGCTACCCTCTGTCGCCTCGTACGACTCATGGAATGATATGGGTACTCTATAAAAATAACAAATTATTCAGTATCATAATGAAAAAAAATTGGTCTAGAAGATTTTCGGAACTTAACTTACACTCGAGAGTTGTAATTAATATTATAAAGTTATTTTAATCCCGAAAGCAGTTTTTGGAATTATACAGTTTGACATGAATAATATATTAAGTAAAGAAATTTTAAGCCCATTATTTCTTGAAGTTTCTTCTCAAAAATTGTTTATTGGAGTAAACAAGCATATCTTTAAATGTAAAAGCTTCCATTTACTTCTCGTAACGTATAAGTCGAAGTAAGACTCAGTACGGCCAATGAATGTATATTAAATAATAATACGTTTTGACGTTGTTAAATCAAGTTAAATCAATAAGTAAAATAAATTCTTGAAGATGTATTTTATATTATATTTCTAAGAATGGTTGAGATGATATACTTGAAATGTTAAAATGTTTTTGCGATATTGGAAGGTAAAGAAAAGTTCAAGCAACGCTAAGTAGCCTATGACTGTTTGGCGTTCTCGTTACTATTCTGAAAACTAGGACTGAACTGCCGGTGTGCACGAGTGTAATCTAGCAATAAGGTAGTGGTTTTAAGGGTATAAGCATACATGTGAAATAATTATACCCTCCTGGGTTATTACGTCTATGATGACAACTTTCAAATACTTTTGTGAGCTTTTAAATGGGCTGAATATAAAGGACATAGTACTACCCGTTTATACTGTAGCTCAGACTGTTAAAGTGTAAAGCGGCGTATGAATCACCACGTTTCGTTCTCTGGGTGGTCATAAAAGGCGTCTATGGGATGTGTTAAGAAGGTAAAGGCTTTCGATAGACTACCATGTCGTTAATAAAATACCCAGACCGGCGACGATAAACAATGTCAAAAGTTCGAAGCGATTTGTACTGCGTTCGTAAATGTGCCTGCAAACCGTGATAAGGCAAGTTGTCTCTAAAATAGGTGCCAGTCTTGCCCAGTAGTGGCCATTCACGAAGAACAGTAGTGCCACAAGTATATGCGCCACCAAAGAAGTAATCAACTTTCGTAGTCTACTTTTACTATCTAAAGCCACAAACTTGTACGGTGTTTGCGTCTTAGATCAAAATTATAAATCGTGTCCATAAAATATCAAATTGTACATATTATTGACACCACATGTAAATAGATTTATTTATTCCTTATTGCACTCCTAAAACAAAAGAATACAAAGGGCGTTTACTAGCTTTAAAAATGTGTATGTTAGAATAAAACTGCGGTTATTTTACCTACCCGATGATAATTATGAAGATGATGACAATATACTCCTGTCGGAGGTGGTGTAACCTGTGGCGGAAGAAAAAAACATTTAATGCTATATTATTTTTAATATTATTATTACATTTTCACCAACATTTCTAGTAAGATAGTATTTGTCCGGAAATATCAAAAAAGAGGAAGTCGTAGTCCCCCTTTTTATTTTTTATTATTCATTTATATATCTAATAAGCTACCGTATTTTTTTATAGCATTGGGTGGCAAATGAGCACACAGTCTACCTGATAGTTAATGGATGCTGTAGCCCATAGACATCCACATTTATTTTCAATTAACGATCAAAATGCAATTGCGTTATCACCCGTGAGGACTAAGATGGAATGGTGCCTTGGTTCCAGTAAAAAGGGTCTCCGGTTCTCTACACTCACCATACGAAACACAGTAGCATTACGCTGGTATAACGTGAGAGCGTAGTCCTACCCCGGTCGAGCCGACTCATTCGTGCTACAACTATAATATAGCCACAGCGTGGCTCAGCCACGTAAATAATAATAGTGATAATACATAAAATAAAACATATTTAATAAATTGACTGCCACGTTGGTTTAATAGTCATAAGCGCAAATGCTGATCACACCGGGCTCAAATCATCATTACAGCCCTTCACAAGTCCACTGCTAAACATAGGCCTCCCCCAAGGTACGCCATAAAGCACGGTCCTGAGCCACCTGCATCCTTCGACTTCCTGCATGTCTTACCAGGTCGTCACTCCATCTAGTGGGGGGTCGCAGTGCATACTAAATCTATTACATATACATACTTAATCTATTTTAGTGTTGTACGAGTAATGTAATTACGTCCATCAGGTTACATTACATTTACATGTGTAATTGTGTTCGACATGTATTAGGGTATGGTCAAATTATAGTCACGATACGTTGAGAAAGTAGTGCCTTACTCTATTTTATTAGTTACTGATATCGATAAATCGCGTGAGCAAGAGAGCGAATTCAACATCTACTTTCATGCTATGTTAGTCTTAATGACTTTTTGAAAACTTGATCCACGAAATAAATGAATAGTAAAACCATATTTTTTACATAACTTATATTAATTTTCCAATAAGTAAAGTAAGTTTCCAGTTATGGAATTTGGAATATTTTGAGAAGAAGTATGATAAAACAAAAACTCCTCAAT
The DNA here is from genome assembly GCA_018247895.1 of Parnassius honrathi. NCBI lineage: Eukaryota > Metazoa > Arthropoda > Insecta > Lepidoptera > Papilionidae > Parnassius > Parnassius honrathi. The sequence continues at coordinate 3,354 of DWHP01006202.1, read as the reverse complement.
TCCAATTAAAAATTAAAATTATGTAATCATAGTAACGGACATTGGTGTACATTTAGATCGACACTAATTATCTCATGTGCGTCATAATTTTTTCAAAGATAACTAGATACCAACGATCTTACCAAAATAATTTTTGATTTAAAAACAACAAGTAATTTTTTGACTCGGATTAAAGATGAAGTGTTATAACACGAGTAGAACATCTAGCAAAAGCTATTTGTAATAAATTTTCGTCTTAATCAATCTTCTTTCAAACCTTAGTTAATATTAAATTTTGCTCTACCTAATATAATGTTTACTGCTACGCTCATTTACTACACAATTTTCTGTATAATGATATTTACGGCGTTATACTAAATTATAAAAAAACCATAAAATTAAAGATTTAGGAATAATATTAGATAGACATGTTGAAAATGTCATGAATAAGGCTCTTAATATGTATGGATTCGTGATGCGTTTTGGACGTGAATTTAAAAAACCTCTCACTTATTTGCACCTCTAAAAATCTTTAATAAGATCACAACTCGAATATGCGGTAGCTATTTGGTGTCCGTACTATATTAAATATATAGATAAAATAGAATCCATTCAGAAAAAGTTTTTGCGTATTACCCTACTATCAACTGCTGTTCGAATATAACTTACTAAAATTTAAATCCAGACGTCAACAGATTCAGGCTATGTTACTGTATGATATCTGTCATAACAGGTACGATAGTATAGAACTAATTAGGATGATACAATACAGAGTACCATATAGGCCATTGCGTCGCAGAGTTCGTGCCAAATATATATTTTTTCATAATAAATGTTGAACCAACGTAGGTAAAAGATCCCCTATTTATATCTTGTTACACTGTTATAATAATACTTTCAATAATATTGACATTTTTGCGCACAAGGTGGGTATTTACAAAAAAGAATTACTTTCAGTACTCAGAGGAGAATTAGTTTGTGTAATTGGTTATTACAATAATTATTGTTTTTCTTTATTATTGTGTTATTTAAAAACACAATCATTGTATTAGATGAGAAAAATTGTACGCTATTCTCAATCTCAACATTTGTTAATAGTAATTGGTGATGGTTGCAATATTATAATATTTTTTTTGTAGTGAATGTATTTTAGGTTAATAAATATTGTGTAAACTGTTTGTTGATCCTAATAAATAAAAAAAATAATCTATCTACAAGCTACAGTCTATCAAAAGTCTACTTCTGAACATAGGCAACCTATGTGGTAATCTATGGGAGATTACCTTACGGAAGAAATTATGCCGTGATTGTACTGCTTGACAGGCTTGTTGACACCAGTAGTTTCTTATTATTTTTATTATTTTAGGATGATGCTGCTGCCCTATTCCTGTTTAAGTTTCCCTCTATCACCACTTATGACACGATAGGGACGGCTACGAGTAGTGCACTTTCTTACGCCACCACAACACGGCGAATATATTACCTATTATTTATCATTAATAACCTCGAAATTTAAAACACTACACATATGTTACGTCTGTGTAAAATATTAAGGTATTACAAATGAGTTTTGTTTACGCACAAGGATCATTTTCTAAATAACATTATACCGTAAATTCTAGCAGCGTTTACAAATAAATAACGAGATAACAAATTATTAATAGCCTGTCTTAAAGACACCATCATATATTATAGTGTTCAAGTGCTTACCTTACAATGCCGGCTATTTATAAATACGAATACGCGACAGCCGGCGCCACTTTTTGCATTTGCTTCCTCACGCGACCGCACGCCGCTTGCGAGCTTCTATACAAATCGATATTGGAAAATTATCATAATTTAAGTGAATAAAAATATTTCTATGTTCAAAATATAATAGTGGAAACATTTTGTGCAAACTATGCTGTTATCATGTGAAAACAATCGGGAACATTGAAGATTATTTTAACTCTCTGAACTTGAGTTCTTTTCGTAAGTTTTTTTTCTTTATTTTTTATTTATTTTCATTATTTTGACATTTCCCTACTGCTATCATTTCAAGATCTATTCATATTAATCAATGCATGTTACTTGTACGTGTTGAAACCTATTTTAAAAGTACATTAAATATTGCTACAGTAATCTGATTATTTATTAAATTGATTTTGACTCTTTTACCTCGCATGTTACTTAAATGTCGAGATCGCAGTGACTACAATTTTATCAAAAAAACAGACATTCAATTAAACATTGTCAACATTATCAGGTCATTTACGCTATCGGTCGGAAGCAATAATATTGTACGAAATAATCTCATTCTAAAAAATCACATTTATTAACAACAAATATAACTCGTAGTATAAAGTGCTATGCGCCAGTGAATTAATAGGTGTTGTGTTAGATTTGTAACGGAACTAAATATAAATTTATTTTTAAATATAACGAAAGTAAATAAAATTATTTACTTGAGTTTTATTATCGAGGGAGAGCCATGTCTGTTGTAATGTTGTTGTAGCACGAATGCGGTCGGCTTGACTTGGGAAGGACCACGCTTTCAAAGAATACAAGCGTATTGTAAAATAGATCTTTGGGCTACTACATAAACTTACCCTGAGCTGGTTTAAGTATCCTTATTCTTCAAAAACTTAAGTTAAAATATTACAAATAATCGAAATAAAGTCTTCAATTTAACACAATAACGTTAATGTATATTAAACAGGACAATTCAATATACAAACAATATCATTATCAATGTCAATGCTCTTTTCCAACACTTCCTATATCCTCGCGACTCTATTGCGCGATATTCATATTTTCCAGTACACACTCGCACTGGCATCGTGTAGATGATATCTATTGAAGTAGCGTTATTTAAATTTAAAATATTCAGTTTATATATATATATATAGCCAAAATTTTGTCTAGTATTGCTTTCTATCTGTTCTTAGTTTCATCACAATAGGTACAGCCATTCTGAAGATAAGCCGGGACAGATAGACATACAGATTGACAGATAAAATTAAAAAAAAATGTTGTTTATGACTTAACAGCATGCAAATAACCCCTCGAGCCTAACAAAAAACAGTTATCTTTATATTACAGGTAGACACTCGAATTTTATTTATATGTACGGATTATTATCAATACGATTTATTCGAGCCCTTATAATTTGTCCTTTTTTGGAAATATAGTTATCTCATCTTTTTTTAACAAAACTTTACTCCCAATGTAGGAATTTCTTCTGTATAGTGGAGGTGGATTCCATACATAAATATACTAGCTCCCCGCCCCGGCTTCGCCTAGGTAATATATATTAATATGTCCTTATTTATATTTAAGATGATCAAAATCCGTGTGTTTTTTTTTTAAATTTATAGGTTATCGTGACTTATTTAG
>DWHP01006201.1:0-11530 GCA_018247895.1 Parnassius honrathi | reverse complement strand
ATTAGTTTAAGAACTTACTTATTAAGGTTAATTAAAAACTCAAAATAATTACAAAAATATATACTTAGGTACATTTACATTAGTTTAAGAACTTAGTTATTAAGGTAAAAGAAAAAGGTTTATCGTTTTTTGCTTCTCAGCTTTTTCGGCAGATTAATTTTTTTGTTAAAATGTTTTTTGAGATAACGCTTGCATTAATTAGTGCACGCATTGACTACGCAGCAATCTCATCACACATCGCTGCATTCCCTAGCATTGTATTGCAAGTTGCAGTACACGTGGCTTAATCTATATAAAATAATCAATTACCGCATGTATGACAGATCATCGCTTGAGATCAGCTGGACCGGTTTTGCTTAAATTTTTTGTGTGTCCCTGGGTGGTGTGGATTCATAATTGAACCCGGTAGGTGGCGCTGTTTTCGAGATTCAAAAATTTTTCGTGTGAAACCGGGGCGAATCGCTAATTGATTTCAATTAGACGCGGCTCGATTAATGACAAGTAACATGACTTAATTGGACTTTTAATCAATTCACCACTTAACACCAGATGATATTGTAGTCACGCACTGAGCTTGCTGTATAATAAGTAAAAAATATAATAGTTGCCAGATGTTTTTAACCAAGTTGTAACGACGAGAGTGTTCTGTATTCGACGCGTATATCTTTTTATTTAGTATGTTCGTTAATATCTCGGAAACAGCTGAACGGCAGATATTAAAAACGGCAAGACTTTAGGAGCTGTTCCGAATAAATTTAAGGAAAAAATTACATCCTTAAGGATTGAAATAAGGTTATAAATATTTTAATGTACTGTAGTATATTGAAATGGCATTCTATGTGTCTTAAACTAATGATATTTTTTCGACAAATGAAATGGGTAAAATAATTAAACTTATAACAAAATTTAAAACGGATTTACATAGGACGATGGTAAAAATCCGTGATATATCCTGAAACAACCCCCCCCCCTGGGATATTGCAAATAGTATGCGCAGATTAATGGTAAATATATAGATTTTATGTTTCTTGTAATGGTATTGACAGGTTTACTAACAAAAATCCTTAAACAAACAAAGAAAAAAACATTTCGATTTTCTATGTCTACTACCAGAGGTAGAATTTTTCTTTAAATTTAAATGGGAACACTCTCGAGTCTATTCAATAAAAATATTCGTTATAATAGGTTTACAATCAGCGAAGACATACCGTCAGATTGAGAACCTTCACCTTTATTAAGGTGGGTTAAAAATACTTATATTTTAATTCCATTAGTGGTTCGAAACCAAGCTCTCAAAAGAAGAAGATGGACGTATTTCCTTTAAATATAAACGTTATAGTTCTTTTTTAAATTAACTCTAGACCCTTCAAAGCAAAAGAAGGAATTGGATTTAGTGATGTGAGTGATGCTTGGAACATCGTCTTTAGTGTGGCCTTACTTGCCTCTATATTAAAATAATTTATATTTTATTAATCCCGCATATGTGTATTCAGATTATAAATATCTATAATTTCAATCAATGCGTCCCGTTCTTCTTCAGAAACCATTTTGCAAAGAGTATATACTGAGTATACAGTACAGAGTATACACAGTTTTCTTAACGTCTTTCCACGATGGCTGCCGCATACGCGGTACGGATCTAGGAAGCATTGGCTGCATATTTGCTAGCCAATTAGGGAGGCAATATCGGCCACGACTTAGGATGGCCCTACATACGAAACAATTTAGAGGCAATCTAGGAGGCATCCCCACCACTCCACCCTAGATTGCCACCGATATCATCTCGTCTGTAGCCCGCTTCAACCGACGAGCATATATCCGTAGGTATATGAATGTGGAGGAAGCGACAAAGGTGTGTCAGGATCGTGCCTAATGGAAGTCTGTGGTCTTCGCCCTCTCCCTTTGGGTGACAGGCGTGAGTGTTTGTGTATAAGGTATGTACATAAGACTTCTCGACCACTATAGATTCAAATATTATACATTTTTAGACCCATTTGTTAGTGTCAATCAGTTAGCGTCTGATGTACATCCTCAGCGACACGTAGCGTATTTTACTCTACGCAACGGACGTTTTTGAAGCCGTATTAGAAACGTAATAAATAGCTGATTGATTCCCGTAGACATATTAGAATTAATTCACGAAATTCATTTTTCAACAATTTTTAAAAAAAATTTCTATGAACAAAACTAAACTTTTTTTTCTTTTTGCATGGGGAACACTTTCTCATATAACCGTGGCCTGACCAGCACCGGCCACCCCACTGCAAGCTCTCTTCGAAAGAGGATTACTCCTTCCCCTTTTCCGCACCAATAAGGCGCACCAGGAACACTAGACACACTTTCCTCCCCGGCTTTTAGCTCTAACTACGCAACGAAACCTCTAGAGTTCGATGCGCGAAGGCCATGAGGCCAGGAAAAATTGAGCACTAAGCACTAGCTTTCTCAACCCCAGAGACGGATCTGGTCCGTTTTATTGAAAAAGAGGCATTCCATCTTAGAACTTAGGGGTGACAACGTATCTGCTTTTTGATATGTAACCGAGTATAAATGTAAATATATTTTATAAAACTTTTTGATATAAACATGCCGCATATTTTTTTCGATTTGTTATATTTTGATACTATCGTTGACGCACTTAAACGGCACTGATAATGACATACAAAAAATGAAATGGAAAACAAACAACAGATAAAAGGGGACAAAGATTTGACAGCAATAAATTGAATTTACCTCACCGTAATATTGCTCCTTGAGACTTAATTTCCCCTATTACTTCTCCCAGTGTATTACTGACCTCGAAATATGTTTAGTTATTGGTTTATGTACAACAATTTTCGTCAGAATATAAAATTTGTACAGAAGGTTGCAAAAGTAAAAAAAAATATACAACATACAAATGTCCTACTCATACTCCTCCCGTATCTGGAAGTGTGTTCGAATCAAAAAGAGTATTGCCAACACTGAAGTAAAATGTACTATTACATTTGTATTCATAATCATCGTCATTAGAGGCCTTCACAAGTCATCTGCTAAACATAGGCCTCCCCCAAGAAATGCCACAAAGCAAGGTCCTGAGCTACTTGCATCCAACATACACGACTGCCAGCCTCTTACCGGCAGGCGAAGTGTACGGCGTCCCTCCACTAGAGGGAGTGACGACCTGGTTAACCTGTATTATTCTAATTCAATTTCAATTAGAGTTGAATTCAAAAAGGTTGATATATTTCACACGGCAACTATAAAGCAGGTAAAAATGCGACATGCATCGAGGTTTTTAATTCAAAATGTCAAAATTATTTTATTCTTTTACCTGTTTTAAGTTGGTTTTTACTTTTCATTTACAGAAATTTTAGTGTTTCATTCATTTCGGTCACCTCGTGAGTCAGATCCAGATATTTTGTTTTCTTATCTGATTTGGCTTTCACTAGGTTCTCCTCATATGGAATGGTAATGTTGACCAAAAATGTCCTTTACTGTGCCCGGACCATCAGCACAATATCAGGCTTATTCACAAGAAAAGTCCTGTCTGTGATGATGGCCCGGTCCCAGTAGAGCCTTGCACGGTCATTTTCGAGCACGGCTTCCGGCAAGTACTTGAATAACGGCAATTTCCGGTCCACGATACCGTATTTCAGAGCGGGCTCCTGGTGTAGAATTCTGGCTACTAGGTTGTGCCTGAGGCTGTGCGAGTATTCAGAGTTATAAAGTGCTAAATAACCGGAGATGACATGCCTAAGTGACTTATTTATCTTTATTATTATAATATTTTTGACTTGCATTTCTGTTATTTAACACATTTTGAATATTTAAACAAAGTTTTTAGTAAGTTTATTGATTTTGGAAGGCAATAAAAAGCCTTTAATTTACTTAATGCCTGAAATGTATTTATTCTAACTTTACGCTCATTGCAGCTCCACAGGCGACAGACCAGAATCCACACGTGGAAGCGAAAATGGATCTTCCAGTTGTGGTTGGTTCGGATGATGATAAAATAGTCTCTCACGAACTAGAGCAAATGAGGAACATATTGGAAGAGTCGATGCTGGAAACGTGTAGCATGCCTCTCGAAAATCGACCGCAACTTCCCCGCATACAGCTAAGCAAGCGAAATCGGGCTGTCGTGCGTGCTTTTTACCCAATGCTGGTGACCTATTTGGAAGCCAGCCGGGACCTTTGCGAGACGGACTCAATTCTTTTTGGCGCCACACTGGCAGTATGCCGTATTATTGTCACCAAACTTCCCATGGCTGGACGTGCTACTCGGGTACTTCAGGTCAGGTGATAATAGAACGAGGGTTGTGCGCATCGTTAGAATGGTGTTTGTTTGTCCCAACATCACATCAGTTTGTCCCGTCCTGATATCAAGCAGAAACTAACGGAGCGCACAAATGACCTGAAGCAAAAAATCGCTGTTTGGCGGATTTGACGATTTACTGAGAGGTCAAGGCGGTTAAACTAGAATTGTCTCATCCTCAGTGATCAGAAGAGGCTCTATAAATGATTGAAGCGACCAGAGGTTTGTGGAGCGGGCCCAGGACCTGATCAGGCCGACACTATCGTATTATGGCGTGGCATGTGGTCAGAGCTCGTAAACCATAGCGAGGGCCCTTGGATGGAGGTGGTCAAGTCACCACAACGACGGAAGACGTGGTTGAGGCGGTCCGTAGGGCCCCAAACGGGAAAAGTCCCCGGCTCGACGGACTGCATCATTACTGGCTGAAGGGGTTCGTTGTGTGTCACACTGCGCTCGCCCGACAGTTTCAAGAGGCTCTCGACCAGAAATCGCTCCCGAGCCTCTTTACTACTGGAATTACTCACTTGGTTCCTAAAAATCAGGATACCACAGACCCGAGCAAATAAAAAGACCGCCCTATCACGTGTCTTCCCACCATAAACATTACACTGACATCCATTTAGAGCGCGAAAATCACTCGTCACCTGGAGCTACATTAGATGATGTCACGCGCTCAAAATGGATGTCGGGGCGGCGGTCGTGGAACTAAAGAACCACTCCTCATTGACGTGGTCATTGGCAAAGTGGAGAAACGCAACCGTCGGAACTTCTCCGCCGCCTGGATAGACTACAGAAAGGCGTTCAACTCGCTGCCACATACATGGCTAAAGAACTGTACAAGATTGACTGTACAGTTAGAGACCACCTCAAGCAGTGTATGGGGCATTGGAGTACGATCCTTTGTCATCTGGGTGGACGGATGACGGCTGTGGAAAGCCGCATGAGGATAAGAAGGGGTATCTTCCAGGGCAACTGTCGGAGTCCAATCTGGTTCTGCCTCTCTTTGAACCATCTCAGTACTTTACTGGGGGGCTCCGGGAGGGGATTTCAGTTTCGGAAAGGAGGTACAAAAGTGACCCAAAAAGGTCAGCCGGCCGAAATTATTCCTGTAGTTGTCGCTGCGAATGGGCTAATCCCAGTCAGCCTCTCTGGTTATCTGAGGCATCTGGGACTCCGTGATGGACCGCTCTGGGCTCAAATGCAGAAGGCGGTACTCCTCGATACCGCCCGCATTGTCTGCCGGTTTCTTTCCCTTTCCTCCTAGGCCTCGGCTGTTCAGTCTCCCCTGCCGAGTGCTTCCATCTAGTTGGACCTTTATTTATTTATGTATTTTTTGTATTTATTTTATTTTATTGATATTTCCCAACCAGATGAGAAAGGTATATAGATACCCCAAATAATAATAATAGCCCCCTAAACAACCACACGTCCTGATTGAGATTGAGACTCGCTTAAAAAAAAAAACGTTTAGTACCGCTGCCTGGGATCGATCGCCGGGACACACCTGGAGCTGGCGCTGGGTGTCTCAGCATGCGAACCATTAGCGGTGAGGAGTTGAAAAAGCGGGCCTCACTGACAAAGATGCTACAGTCGAAATCAGTGACGACGGTGACAGACCTACTGACCGAATATGCAGTCCTTTAGAACCACTCAACACGAGTACCATTTCATACACACCTTCCGGACCATCATCATTATCGATACCATCGTCACTTTCCGTGTCTTTAGCACCTCCCTTAACAGTTCTCATACCAGTTCATCCTTACCAACCTTAAATGTTGTGCGGGGGGTAAGTACCTTCTTGCCCGCGTCCATCAAGGCTGCGAAACTAAGAGTTCGCATGAGATGGAGTAAGGAAGTAAACATATTTATCATGCGAACCTACTACCACATCACCAAATTAGAGCATGACCACATACAGACAGCAATTGCATGAACATTTTACAAGGCAATACCCAGAAATTAATTTTACAGAACAACGTATTTCCGATTAACGAATTACAATCGTAAGGAATAAACTTTTATCTTACGAAGTATAATAGATCAACTAAAAGAAGAAGTACGTGCACGGTTAGAAGATTCAAATCGAAATCCTATCCCAGAATCACATACATCAACAGAAAATACCCTACTAATACCACCGTAATCACCCTATCAAATGCAACATATCGCACAATCTCAATCTTACAATGAATCACAAGCATACTCACAAAGAATACATTTATCGCAAACATCCACACAAACTGAGAACATAACCATAGTGCTAGAAAATGATATTGAGACTTTAGAAAGTTAAGATCAAAATCAGTTATCAGAAACGCACACCCAAGAAATATACGATAAACTGGAAACCGCTCTATCTCAATATTCAGGTTTGGATCCAGCAGCTGGCCCAAAACTACCCAAACTCAAATATACCCCAGAATTGTCTCACCTACAACATTTACTTAACCGTATCATGATACATGACACAACTTAGAAGGAATCTTCTTGATAATATGAGCATTTTCGATGTTGTAACCATTAAAATGGGCCCTAATAAGACGATGGTAAGTGAAGGACTTATTTTCCTAGCAGACTTCTAGTGAGAAAATTGAAAAAAATCTTTTCGATTTTGAAAATAATACAATCTACATCAAATCGTTCACATGATAATTCCGTAAAAAATGTAATGATTCTCTATCCATATATTAGTCCCCGGTAGTGCAACCCTAAGATATACGTAACTGTAACGAACCTTCCTGTAAACCACCACTGGACCTGGACACAACTAAGCTGTCCTGAGTGGCCCACATAAGCCAAAAATACAAAAAATTCATTTCCGATCGTACAGCTCGGCAATCTCACGTATCTATGTGTATATGTACATATGTCCTGAGTGGTCTAGAGCATCACATCACGCTTTCATAAAGTATCTCAACTACTGGTTGTACGAAATGACATATGTCTCAATTTCTTGCGGTGAAACCGTGTTGGATTAGTAGGTCGATCCCATTGCTGAAAATTAGATTTGCATAACCATATATTACGGATTCGGGGTTAGTTTAATTTAGTTTACTTTATTACCAGCTAATAGCGAGATTCTTTAAATTCTTCTTTAACAAACTATCTGTATGTCTCAAAATTGGAATAATATATGACGGCACCTGCGCTATTGCACCTGCGCCGTTGCACGTGTGGTAGCTGTGTAGCTACTCAGAATTATTGTAAAAAACACGTGCACCGATCACACCACCCAGCGAGTCACTCTGTTTCCTACCACCCTACTGCTCGGCTCTGCTTGTTTTGCACCGGGTATATAGTGATCGCGCAGCGGTGGAGTGTCTTGGCTCTGACGAGGCTCGGTACACTTGTTGTACTCCGCTACCAGCTCTACCTCGACTATTCGGATAATTAATTCGTGGAAACGAATTAATTATTATTCTCAGCTATTAAATTAGTCTCAATACAATTTATATTTAGTTGATTAGTGCTGTTTTTATCAATGTAATCTGTGTATTTCATGATTGTATGAAGTGATATATTGTAAATTAATTCTGTTTAAAGGAAATGTCCCGCTGGGTTTCTTGCTGGTTCTTCCCAGGACAAAAGTTTTCTTGGAACCAGTGGTCATATTACTATATTGAATAAAAATGATTCTATTTTATTGTAAAAGCCGTTTACGTAATAAACCAATATTTCCTTACACATTGTGAGTGACATATATCTACGAAATATTTATATAGCAATTACTATGGAACCAAAAGCCGGGATTTGCTCTGAAGTTGTTTCCGAGTGCGCGGTCGATACGTTTGCAAGTTCGTTTCACATTTCAATATTTATGTTTGTTTTTATGGTCTGTTGAAAATTTATGCATTTTTAAAGATTTTTAGAGAAAATGCAGGAAAATAGTTTTCCTTGTGACGAATTGAAGTGTGTTAAAGTGATAGGAAAAGTTAGTTAAATTTTTTTGTTGTGTTTTCCTTCCTTGTCCTTTGTTAAACACGTCATCGACAGCACTGAATACGAAACTGAAGAGTTGAGACAGATCAAGATTGGTGTATTTTTATAAAACTGCTAAAAACAACAAAACCATATCTTGGGCTTGACCTAGTTTGAAGCCCTAGCTTCGCCACTGGCAACTATGGCAAAGATCAGCAGCAGACTTTCGGAAGGCTGTTTGGATCTCGCGTATGATAAGGAAAATTGTATGACATAGGATGCTTCACAAGTTTCAGTGTAGCATTACATTCATGTCCTATATAACAAAACAATGTTGATAATGTGTTTTTGTAGTTATATGTGTATAATGTATCACTTACAATAATTATGAAATATATTGTGTAAATCAATCAGGTCCGTTTTGTTTTACAACAAGGGACTTCAAAATACGAAAGGACCGTCTGCGGCTGTGTCGTTGTTTAAAATCTTTGATCATATTCAAGGATAGATATTTGCTAGAGAAGGGATTTAATATTAACGAATGATTTATCTTATGTTGAAGTTTTAACCCTTATATTTATTGATCTAATTTAGTGCATAATTATTTAAGAATATCCAACTAACCCATATATGTATCCTTCTATCATAGGATGTGACAGATGGAAACAAACCAGGAGAAAGGCAAAAGGCGTCTTTACAATAAGAACCAAAAACTGTGGTTGCCAACCCATCTTCTAAGCGTGGCAACTATGGCATATGTTCCTCCTATTTGGCAATTTATGGGAGCAGTGTACTTTGAGAGGTTCTACTGAACACGATAATTTAGACTGAATTACCATTATCAGTACAATATTATTACATTACAATTATACATTTTTATCGCTATATTAAGTATAAAGTTATTAATATTAATGGTTAAAATAATAACAAAAAACATGACTGCGTTAAAAAGTTTACAAGATACTTCCTTTTTTCCTTCATTTTCTATATTTGTAATATATTCTAAAACTTTTTTATATATGTTAAAATCCATCAAGCCATTTTGGCTACAGAGCGTGCCAAGAAGAAAGATATACGTACATACATACTCTCAAAAAACGTTACTGTCTTTTTGCCGCATTCGGCTAAAAATGCCTGTCAACCAGTATGTCTGAAAGAACGTTACTACACTTAATCTCCTTGTTATAATATTTATAATGTAAGACAAACAAAATTTAAGTTTTATTCGTTAAAAACATAAAAATACTTCATTACATTGATATGGTTCAAATATCACTCACCAACTAGTAATTTAATTTATTCACTGCTTATGTAGGTATCATGCATGATCGTTGGTTGTTGTCTTAATATTGTGTTCGTAATTTGGATAGTGAATATATTAGCATAATATGTTTGTATTAGAATATTTAGCATAGCTATATTGGATATTGATAATGGTTCAGGTTTAGATGTTGCTTTTTTACCACATTTTTATCCACTAGTTTTCGTGTGTGAAGTTTCAGTTCAAATCGAGTTAAGTAATTGATAAACTACCTTCCTGACGAGTTAATGATTTGAAATTTTGAACACAGCTCAGAATCGGGTGATTTGAAGAAACAAAACGTGCTTAGCTACATCAAAATATTTTAATACATATATTTTTAATTGTAATATGTATGTTCATATTGCAAATATTATCGTCTAGTTTACTGGGTTTTAATTTGTTGCTTTAATTATATTATAAAAATTACATCATTACCATCATCACTACAACCCCCAACAGATAGCCGTTAAGCTGCGTTCCTTAAACAGAACGGTTTTGAAAATCTGTAGACTTAACTTTTTTGGAAGTTATCTACAGCCCCCAACAATTTCACGCCTGATCGTAGGCCTCTCTCTAGAAACACAACTAAAATTGGTCCTAAGCCACCAGAATCTATCAACTTCCTTTTAGATTTACCAGGTTGTCACGGCTTTCCGGTGTGAAGAGTGTAGAGTATTTTAATTCATCATATATATTTTCTTCCTTGCTTTGTTTAATAACAAGTGATATTATGTGGGATTGAGGTAAATTATGCATACTCATATCTTTCTAAACATGTAACTTCTGAACGAATTCACTGAGAGCTGAACGAGATCGTTATCTTTACAGCCCATCAAAAGTTCACGAGTTTAGTTTTTTTAGTTGTAAGCCCCCCCCCCACCTACATTTATCAACTTCCTGAATCTCTTATCAGATCGTCACTCTAATGACGGGTCGCACTACACTTCGAATACTGGTACGAGACTCGAGAATCATTCTTCCTGTTCGTGGGTTCTTCGAGCTTTATGGCCAGCCTGTCGTCACATCATCTTACTCATCTGCTGGGCTTGGTCGGTTAATCTATTTCTGCTGTGGATGTCATCGTAGTAATGATCAATGAATCTATTACGCAGAGAAACAGCAAACGTCTCCATAGCTCGCTGAGCGACTTTGAGCTTCCTCATACGATCACCAGTAACGAACCAGATGTCACTCCGTATGAGACTCATCATTTCCGAAACGCACGGCCTGGCACACTATTGTTTTCAAGTATTGAGATATACGTGATGAGAAGAAGTGTCATAATTCCCCTAAATCTGCCCAGCCGAGTTGCGTTCGTAGACCTCTTATTCGAATTTGGACTTACATATTTGTCTTAGTATTTTCTAAATGAATGTCTCAGAGTCTCTAACTGATGCTTATGGGTACTTTAGCATTCAAACTACTGGTTTTGCACTAGAAGCTTCACTGTTATTTTATCTTCGTCCGGGTTGGCTTGGCTTGATCTTGCTGTTTTTATTAAGCCATTCTAATTTCGCTTAGATTGACGACTGGGATATCATCGGAAAATTGTCATATGGGATGGATTGTTACTCTACGTGTGGTTACAACGACGATGTCTGTAGCTATCCGTAGTATCTCTAAATTTCACTTAAAATTTTAGGTGCCTAGAAATCACGCTGCTTCAGTCTTTCTCCAACGTCAACTGTTGCATATTTTCAGTAGAAAGACCTCTGGCAAGGGCTTTCAGGTATTGGTACGTTATACGAGATGGAGGAGTTAAATCCACATAGTGTAAGATATTCCATCTTAGGTCTCAAAAGTACAAATGCAAATGTAGTTTTCTACATTCAGGTACGAAGCTGTCACTCCAGAACTTTTGCCTTTCAATAGTTGTTAGTCCACTCCTACTACCAAGTTACTCCACTCCTGAGCGTGGGTGCTCAGGCTGTCCCGCGTATTCTGGGGGGGGGGGGGCAAAATTTCGCTCAAGACTACAACTGCCCGGGGCAAACGGAACATCAAGATCAAGG
>DWHP01006200.1:0-11531 GCA_018247895.1 Parnassius honrathi | reverse complement strand
CCCTAAAACCCTCTCAGAAATGAGCGGAGGCCTGTGCCCAGGAGTGGGACGTATATAGGCTGTAACTTTACTTTTAACTTTAAGCAGTAGGGCGTGCACGGTTGTGTTCCAGTCTGAACGGTATGGAGAGCCTTACAGGCTGTGAATCATTTCATCTGGAGGTGACAACGCATCGTTGTCCTTCTTTGCTTTAAGTTGATTGTATTTGACTGGCCTTTTTAAGCCACTTACCAAGATGGAATGTAGGTTCGTTTATCAATGCAGTTACATAACAAAGTATACGTTTTGGTTTTTGTTCAGTTAACGGTAATCGTTTTTCAACACGTTATCAATATCAAGATCGTATATCATTTATCGTAAATATTAGAAGGTTTGATTTATTACGACCGGTAGCGTTGCGATAGAGGCTACGTGCACAAGCCAGGGTGTCTATCAATCAGCGTACGGACAGAGAAGCGACAGGTCATTAGGCACTTCTCCTCGGTTCAGGTGGCGTTGTGTCCGTTCTGACCATCAACGCGGGTCTCGACGTGGACTACATCTTTGTCCTCTTCATGACATTACATACACTTCTTGAAATAGTTTATGCAATTTTATAGTATATGATAGTAATGTACTGTACGTTAATGTCATACATTAATACCAATAATAATAACTGTTTCACGTGTTACTTTTAATTGTTATTTAAGGAACATGACTGAATCGAAATCGCCAGGCGTTTGACGATGAAGTCCATCGGCATATTGTCAGTCTTACTCGGAAATTTCTATAAGGTTAAAAATACAAATTATCTTAAACATACGTTTATTAAATTTAATCTTTTCTAATTATAATAAGGAAACAATAACATGTGCCACTGCTTAACAAATATGGCCCTTATTTTTGCAGACTGCAAATAGGCGAAAGGGAAAGTCAAGAATGGTGATGAATTTAGCAAGCAATATATTAGTTTAATTAGAGCATAATAGTTATATACATTTGTTTTAATCGACACATTATCTATCAAAAAATAGAGTGCATATTCATTTGTACTATAAGACAATTTTACAATCATACTATTATTTCAAGAATAATTTCAAAAACTAAGAAAAACAAATAAGGCTCAAATTTCAATCACCTACTAATGTTGCCCTTTTGTCTATTAGCCTAGCCCTATTATTATTCCTATATATTGTTATACTCTTTAAGTTTTTGGTGTTGTATTTAAGTTATGGTGGCACAGTGATGAATTTGGTAACAACTTCTAGATTTGATTCTTGCTTCCCACGGGTATAAATCAAGACTGAAAAAATATTATTTTATTTTAATGTTTTAATATGCACTTACTACATACTTTACTGTAAATATTTGGGTTCTTAGAGGTTCTATTTTCTTTAAATAATAATAAATAAATAAATTAATTAAAACATAATATATTATCATCGTGACAACTCATCACAACAATACTGAACGTAGGGTTCGTCTATGTTGTGATTGCCACAAAACACGCTCCTTGCTCCTTGGCCACTACTTTGCTTTTGCTTTTCGTGACTTTTTCGTCTAAGTACAACTTATAATTATTATTATTTTATCCTTCTTATAAAATAATTAAAATATAAGATGTCTTAAATATGCAACAAATGTCTGATTTGGTAAATATCTAACAAATTTTTAAGCTGAAGGGTGATAAATTTTTAGAACATACCTACCTACTTAATATACAAAATTCTAAGCATTTTTTATTTTATACTACCAATCCACCCGTCGCGATATATAAATTTAAGGCGATGAATGACACTTATTTTGTAAATTTTTTCTTTTCCAAGATTCTTTTTTTCTTTTCGTTCGGGATGCTGTTCAGCCGAGTTAAATCCGTCGATTAACCTCTTAGTCGAATTTGGACTTACCTAGTTCTCTTATATAGTCCGTTTTCATACGGCCAGCAGTGATGGGCCACGTCTCAGATCCATAAGTCATCACTGACAACACGCACTGGTTGTACAATCTCGTTTTCAAGTTTTGAGGCCTCCCTGAAGAGAAGATGTGACGTAACCTCCCGAACGTTGCCCAGTCGAGTTGACTCTGTCGATTGACCGCTCGGTCGAAGTTCGACCTTACCTAGTCGGACTATTTGTCACAGATAAACATACTCGTCAACAACGTCAAGCTTAGTGATCCCAACAACTGTAGCACCGCTCAAATATCGACGGAATCAAAGCCTTTCTCATAGCCCATATACGCAGGACAAAGTGGCGGATTGTATACTCTTCGAACTTCTGTACAATTTGCCGTAGTGTATTCTATGATGCTGGTCTATGATGCTAAAGCCCTTTCGGGCACCGGCTTATTCGGGAGGTTGGAAGTCGTCGAATCTACGTGCGGAACGATTCATAATGATTCTTGAAAATTGCACGTAGACATAGCTCAGACTTCAGGTACCGGTTTTTCATCCGCTTTCAGAAAGTCCGCTGTAATTCCATCCTTGCCCGGGGCTTCGGCGTTTATAAAGTGATGGGGATCCATTCTAATCTCGTTCAGACTAACGTCCGGGATATCATCGGAATAGTATCGGATAAGAAATGCTTTTGGATCGTTACTCAAATTTGCGTGTGACTCCAACAATGACATGTACACGTGCACGTAGAACCTCTCAATCTCACACAAATCTCAGGCGTCCCGGAAACGATGCTACCGCATTCGGTCATCAGCTTCGGTAGTTGGCTCTATCTGGCAGACAGATATCTGGCAAGGACTTTGGAGTATTGGTTCCGCTCCATCGCTTCTTCAATATGAGCTCTATTGAAGTTGTGTAAGTCCCGCCGCATGTAATTAGAGATCTGTCTTTTCATTTGTCTGCGTGCTGTCAAATCTTGTGAAGACTGCGGCTTCCTTTCCCGTCTAACAGCCATGAGATTAAAAGTGTGATCTGAGAGTTTTGAAGAGGGAGAGACATATAAGAAAATATTAGAAAAAAGTACCACAAAAATTCATTAAAAATTAATCTTCACTAAAATTAACACAGATTTTTTTTCCGGAGTCTGTTAGTCTATTCGACTAAATTACATGATATTGATTGATTAAGACTACTTTTACGGATTTTATCGCGTTTAATTATTTGATTTTTAATTCCCGACGTTTCGGGTGCTTTCCAGCACCCAGTCCCCCGTGACCATGGGTGTTGGAAAGCACCTGAAACGTCGGGAATTGAAAATCAAATAATTAGGCGCAATAAAATCCGTAAAAGTAGTTTTAACCAATGTCAAATCGCGTTCGCGTAAATGTAAGAAATTATTATGATATCGATTGTTAAAATTTTCATTTGTCGGTTGTCGCCTAAGTTCTAAAAAATGTATTTTTGGTAAGTTTTAAAAATCTAATTATTTTGAAAGGACATAGGTACAAAAAAAGTTTGCGTACGTATTTCGTTTCAAATTCCGTAGTTCCGTAGGCGATGAAAAAATTCCGAAGATATCTACGTAAAAATCCGTCGAATTGGCAACGCTGTTGATATTCTTCATTGGCTATCACTGAGTTCTTAAAGATTTCTTGTAGTGAAAAGGCAATTTAGCCGACTTAAAGTCGGAGAAGGTTCTTAATTCGAGTGTGTTTTTTTTATTTCTTCTTCTTTTTTTTAAAATAAAATTTGATACACTGCCTGTGTTAGTCGGGGTGTTTATGTTATATCCGTATGCTAGAAAGAATTTTAATAGAAAATTATTGAAAGCTTATACTAGAAAGAATTTTAATTGAAAAATTAATACCAAGTTATATAAATTAATACAAGTATAGCCTGTGTGTGAGGAAAATATGTCAATTATCACAAAATTTAATTTTTCGAAATCGATTCAGTAATAAAAGTAGCTTTAAGAAGTTTATTATATCTGTGATCAATGTAAAACTTGTATCAAGAAGAAATTTTGCAAACCTGATTAGTTTGGACGACAATGCATGGTTAGCTAACTGACGTCATTCTAAACCCAATATAGCAGACTAGTTATTTTCTATCCACTCCCATGATATGGGTATCAAATGAAAGGGTTTCCTGAGTGGAATACGAAAATAAAATGATGTCACTCGAAATCCAATATGGTGGACACAAAAAGACGGCGAACTATGTTTATTTTATGCACTCCCATGATAGGAATATCAAATGAAAGGGTTGTTGACAAGATTACGATTAGAAAGACGTCCGCGTTCAGCTTTTCGAGAAGATAGTGTGCTACTGCCCGGCTCAACGGTGAGACTTAGTGTGGTCATGTCTTAACTAATATCGACCCACACCCTATGCGAATTCTCGCGGAAATCAAAATGCCGCCGCACCAATTTTTAAGAGAAATAACTTGGCATAGGTTAGGATTGTTTGTTGGTGCTCGAACAAATGTTGTAGCTACGGATGGGGGTCAACTGCTGGCGATAAATAAATTCAAAATGGTGGATCTAAGTTGGCTATAAAAACAGTTCCAATCCGTCTGTAGTTTTGTTATCCCGTGGATTTTGGAGTCCCCGATTACGATTTTTGTGTAGAATTGTTCGGGAAAAAATTTGCAACTGAATTATAAAAGTATAAACTAGCTAAGTGACGTCATTCCAAATCATATATGGCAGGCCGCCTAAGATGGTGGACTAGTTATTTTTTATACACTCCCATGATTTGTTTATTATATGAAAGTATTTGTTGAGAATAATACAAAAACTAAAATGACGTCACTCTAAATCTAACATGGCGGACCGCCAAAGATGGCGGACCGCCAAAGATGGCGGACCGCCAAAGATGGCGGACTATGTTTTTTTATTCACACCCATAATATTGATATCAAATGAAAGGGTTGATGGTGGGCTACTGCCCGACCAAACGATAAGATTTAGCGGGATTGTGTTAATTAATACAGACCCACACCCTGGGCGAAGTCTAGCGGCGGAAAACAAGATGGCCGACATATCAATTTTAAGGAGTTATCATGCGGCAATGGGTTAGAAACAGTTTAATGGTGCTCGAACAAATGTTGTAAGGACCGACAAAGGCTGCTGATAAACAATCAAGATGGCGGATCAAGATAGTGATCAAAAATTAGCAGTGACGCATTAAATGAAATGAATAGACTTGAAACATGTCCAGCGATAACTAAAAAATAAAAAGTAAATTAATAATTTTTTTTTTTTTAAAAACAAGCTTTTACTACAACTACAACTTTTTACGTTGGTTTATGAGATTTTGAATAAATGGATACTTCGACGCGTCTAATCTACTTGACAAATAATTTTTTATTCTCTTTTTTACGCACCTATTTATACGTGGTAGAGCTATGCTGTAGCTATATTAGAAGTATAATTGTAGCACGAATGGGTTGGCTCGCCCAGGGAATGTCCACGCTCCCACGGAATACCAGCTTAAAATAGCAATTTAACGCTTCTCTGTTTCGCTCGTATGGTGAGTTTGGAGAACCGGAGATCTCTTTTACTGGAAACGAAGCATTCCATCGTAGTCCTCACGGGTCACATCAAAACGCATTTCCATTTTGATGACCAGTTTATGATAAAATTTAAGCTTAAGATAGGTTAGGTTAGATTTTTTATTATAAACCTAAATCAGTATAGGTTTGTGATCAAAAAATCTGGATCTTCTCAGTGATAAAATAAAGTAGTAATTTTGTGTTCTTCCGGTTCTTGACTAAAAGCCCAAGTTTTTGATCAAAAACAGGTTTTATCATAAATCTGCGACGTATTAAAAGAAAGTACCTAACTGTTTTAGTACGTTCATTACCGCGCTGCTGGGCAGAGAGCTACTAAATCCCTTTCAGAACTGAGGAGACATACTGCACTTGAGTGAAGAATGATATCATGTAAATGAAAATATACAGTTTTGCAGAAGGCAAAGTAAAATAACAGTTGTGACTAGACTAAAAGCAAAACTACATCGTTTAAAAAAAATCGTTGTATTCGTGTTATATTACAAAGTGCTATATACCTACGAACAGTTTGTTAAAAGAAAATTTATTTATGACATCGAAAAAAGGATTCAATGTAAAACAGTATAACAAATATACAAACATGCCATCATCTGTTCCTTTGTTTAGACTTAAGTAGGGACTCATAAACAGCTAAGAAGATTGTTATCAACTACAATAATAATTTTAAATTTTTTTACGTGATCCAGTAACGTCGCATTTGTACGACTGAAGATGCGTTGTTTGGTTGTTACAGCAGCATTATGCATTATATATAACAGCATAATGCTGCTGTAGTACGTACGGTTGGTAATTGGAACTGGAGACCTGGAACTTTTTACTGGTAAGGAAGCGTTCCATTTTAATTCTGAGGCTGCATTTGCATTTTATTTACTAGTTCGCGGAGAGATGAATTCATTATTCATTAATGCTAGATGTAGATGTCTATGTGTCGCATCGCAGCATCCGTATATTTTGTAGGTATAAAATAGCAGCAAAATGCTGTTGTATTACGTAGAATTAGTAATTGGAACTGGAGACCTGGAACTTTTTTATGGTAACCAAGCATTCCATTTTAATTATCAGGCTGCATCTGCATTTTATTTCTTAATTTGCAGGTAGATGAATGTATTGTTCATAAATGCTAGTTGTAGGTGTCTATGGGCCGCAGCATCCACTTACTACAGTTATGTGCTTAACTCTTATGATTGTATTAAAAAGTTTATACAATAAAGTTATAGCGTATATACGTCCCGCTGTTGGCGTAGGGATCAATTATCTAAGAGGGTTTTATGGCAGAGAAATGTACGCCGCGCTGGCCTAATGCGTGTTAGCGGTCTTCACATGTTCTTGGAATATATTGTTTTATTTTTCAGACACGAAGGTTTCTCCGCGATGTTTTCCTTCACGGTGTTTCGGTACTAGCCACATGCATCCATCGAATTCCTGCAAAGAGAGTTTAATCCAACAAGTTTACTCACATAAAATTAAAATGGGAAGGGTATAGTTCATAATAAACATTCGTAACTCAATGTAATTACGTTATTGTTAAATGATTCCGAAAGTACATTTTTACGTCGGTCAAAGATTCGTAAATAGGTCAGAGTTGGTATGTGAACAACTACACACATTAGTGTTCTGAGGTTACAATAACAAACTACTGGGCAGTACATTAGCCGGGTGAGGCCGAAATACAACACGCAGTAACCCTGCACAGTAGAACCCGCTATTAATTATAGCAGTACGTTTCACATCGTAATGCACTGGGTACTGTTGTCGCGTTCTATACTGCGGCCGGTCGTTGCTCTAAACAAAACTATTCATTATCTGGTTAACGTTTAACGTAAGTAACGGTCGCCAGTTTTAACCAAAATACGATGATAATTATTATTGGACATATTTTATTTTCGAATCGAGACGAATTTTCAAACACGAGTTTTAGAAACAATAGTGTTCTCAAATATATGCTGAAGATTAACATATTATACTTTTTATCAAAATATACTTTCGTATATTTTAAAACATTTAGACACATATTTTCGACATAAACTGAATAGAATTGGCTAAAAAACTGTTGCAGATAAGCCTATTTGGACCTTGTCAATGTCTTAAGATGGTTATTCCGCATTTAGTCGGTCGTGCCAGTCATCTTTTCTCCTTGGCGCAGCATAGTCCACTAGGCTATAAAATTGATTTTAAGTTTAAATTGTACATAGAGTAGGAACTTAATTTCCTTGTCAATTGTTTACTTAATCGATTACGTTTTGTGCTCAAGGTGAGAGTGAATAGGCTTATCTTATTACTTACTATCTAAGGCTTCATCACCATTTACCACGAGGTGAGACCGTAGTCAAGTACTGGCTTATTATACCTAAATAAATTCATTTATATCACTCAGCAGTCTTCTTTCACATTGTTTTGTAATGATGGTTCGTTAGCGAAGTGACAAAGCATTTGACTGCTTTTGCGACGCTGTGAAACCGCGGGTTTGAATCCTGTACGGAACAAGTATTTGTGTGGCCTACAAATAATTGTTCTGGATCTGGATGTTCGTCCATGTGTAGTTTATGTATGTAAGACGCCTCCACGATACGAGAGTAAATCCTACTATCGAGGTGACGTTGTTAAAAAAGATTTTACGAAAAAAATTATTTTATTTTATTATCCGACTTTTTGACTTGTGACATAATGTGTGAATTATGTGAATATGACTCGGCATAATATGGCCATTTGAACTACCGAGTTTGATTCAGGGCCAGAACCGCAGACATCTTAACCGAAGTAAAAGTAACGAATAAAAAATAAAGTGATGATATCTCCACTTCGCTCTAACAGTAAAAGAGATGCCTCGTACCCAGTACTAAATCATAATTAAATATATTCATTGATTATTTTAAGGGTAAATATTATTATATATAAAGGTTGCCGGAGCAAATTGCCGCTGTACCAAATTTCATTGAATTATTATCATCTCGTTATCTTGGATACCATTGGTGTCGTGTTACTGAGTAAGCTAAGATAAAATAGGAGAGATGTTTTAATTAGAAAATGTTATCGCTGCCAAAGACCGCGTGTTGATCGAAATACTGAGACATTTACACAATTTCTTTGGGACTCTAAAATTCGTAGATTGCAGATATAACATAGAAAATGTCTTCTTATGTCGGACGTCGGTCTTTAAAGTTAAAGGAAAAGTAGTTCAATAAATTTATAGAAATGACGCTTTTGAGATTCCGATCTTTCAGTTTTATCGAGCTTGTTATATTTATTAGCATTCGTTAATGTTATTATAATATCTTATATTTATGCGAATAATACTAATTGAATAAACTAATTTTACTGATTTTGCTCTCGTGTTATTCTCTATCTATGTTATTGTCTTTGTTTTATAGTATAGGATAACAAACGAGCAAACAGTTCTCCTGATGGTAAGTGAATATAATTTATCCTCAATAAGGAATCAAAATGCAGATACGTTGTCGTCCCTGAGGTCTGAGATGGATGCCTCGTGCCAATCATCCTTCAGATCTGGAGGATACTGGTGGGGTATACTTATCGATTATATTAAAAACAAACTACATTATAGAAAATCTCAGCTGCCTTTTCCACATCATTCGTATAAAGCAATGTAGATCAGTAAACAATGTATTTTATCCAAATCCTCAATTATAAACTCATAATTAGCTTTGTGGAAGTTGTACTTCAAAATAAATTGTCGGCGTATAGTGGTGAATGGTATATGGTATTAAATATGAAATTGATACTAAACGGCGGGTAATGATTGTCCCTAGGTAAAAGACTTGAACGAATTAACTACAATTCGTTCAAGGTAAAGGAGTATTCGTAAGCGGAGTGGTACTACATTCAATATTGGAAATCAATAAATCTTGTATATTACCTCGAATATTTTAATGAAATTATACTGACTAGCATCTTGAAGCGACGTGAAATTAGACAGTGGGGTACATAGCGGTGACAATGCACTACAGTCCAAGGCTCCAATACATCCTATCTCAACTTTCAAAATTGAAGTCGATCCTTACTACAGCCAATGTAATTATTATTTGCTGTTAAGTAAGGCGAAGGTTTTGAAACATATTTAAGAAATAATCCAGGACATGTGAATAAAGTTTCCGTAAACCCTCTCAGAAGCGAGAAGACGCCTGTACTGTATCTAGTGTGACGTAAATAGGATGTTACTTTATTTTAATTTTTAAATATCTTTAAATCAGAGCCTAGCGTGTCTAATGACTCTTTGCTGTTTTAATAGCCTTAATTACGATTATTTTAAGCGGTTACCTGCTCTCGGCTGCTTAATGTTCTATTTTGGTTAAGAGACTTTGTTTTACGCGTAAGGACTGACGAAGTTTTTTAAGCACTGCAATTAGTGTACGGTTTTTTTTAATTTATTTAATTAGGCTTGCTTTTGGGCCTTGGATGCCGCTTACATGACAAACACTAATATGAGAGTATTGAGGGAGGCTGTCGCTCAATTTAATCGCCGCATCCATAGTTGCTGCCACTTCGCACGACCTGCTCAACGCGCTCCGGTAGTACCTTGGCTGACGTTTGTACTTGATGATTTTTCTAGTTGGTCTCTCTGTTTTCGATTCCGTCAGGTTATGTGCCACCTTCTTACTTAATCCTGCCGTCATAATCGTGCTTGCAATGCATACTTCCGGTCTCAAGGGTTTAGAGAGCCGTTATTATTACAGGCATTCCATTTGAGTCCGCAGAGTTGACAACCCAATTTACGTCCTCTTTGTTTGAATTTGGTTGCAGGCGTCTATGGGCTGCAGTAAGCAGTAAGTACGTGGACTGAACTGCAAGTTCCTTGTCATATATGTTTTATAAAAAGTCAGACAACTGTAGCAGTTACAAGTTTAACGTTGCTTCAAAACCCAAATAGTTTTAGTGCCTAAACGGTCACCTATTTAGACAAAAGACGAAGTGTTGTTTCTAATCGTTGAAAACTTACAGGTAAACCATGAATAACACAAGATTTCAATATTTCGAGACCGTTTCTGCTTTAAAATATCTAGGATATTCCGGACCAGAATCTACGTATGTCTATTTTTCTGTGTTCATATTGGTTATAAAGTTTTATGGCTGTTTATTTTACAGTGTTGAGGGATCGGGGACAATCCGGGAAAAAGGTAGAATATATGCTTCACCGGGCTTTATATTGTTACACTTTTCGTTCAAAATTCCGCTCGCCAAACAGTTCACTGTATCTATTGTTGACTATTCTTTATATATGAAAAATAAATATCAAAAAAAAAATCATGGATTTCAGTAAGGATTTAACAAAAATTGTCTTGTTTGAACAAACGCGAAGAGGATACATTTACGAGGGGCACACTGAAATGATCGGGAATAAGAAAAACCACTTGCACGATATAGCTAAATTGTACTTTATTGTTTTTCAAAGTATTCTCCGTTCAACTTAATGCACTTTTCCATTCGTGCAAACCAATGATTAAAACAGTAATTCGAGTCTGAAGTTGATGTTGACAAAATGGCTGATTTTACGCTTTGATTACATACCTGTCTAGATGCCACATTGTCCGCACAGAACGGCTCAAATAAAGTCTACTAAAATTGGTAGACTCGCTTCTCACCTACGTCAGTGTCATTTGAATCATTTAGGGATAACGTGCTCAAGGAAAATAATTAATTATGCCGGTTTGTGCTGTTAAATTGTGTCGAAATTATGTGTGAAAACCGTATAATGACACCAAGATCACTTTTCATCTATAAATTTTGTTATTTAACCACTATTGTTGTATAAAAACACGATTTTTAGTTCGTTAATTTGTAGGTTAGTCTGATCAGCCGGTGTTGTCAGTTTAGCTATCCCCTTACCCTTTTAGTAAACCAAAGTTTTCAACATGGCATATTTCCAGACCCTCTTAACCCTTAATTACTCGCGTCCATATAGTTACACTTACGCTCGCATGGGGAATATATAACCCCAATTGTAAAGGTACAATAAAACATATTTTTAATGACATACTTTTTTTTTATTATAAAAATTTGAAAGAGGCAACATTGTTCTAAATTGTAATAGTATCATATTAAAAACTTTTAAAGATATGAAACTTTAAA
>DWHP01006199.1:0-11533 GCA_018247895.1 Parnassius honrathi | reverse complement strand
AATCAGCACTTAAAATTGCAATTAACAATTTCATTGGTGCCGGCGGGGATCGAACCCGGTTTGCTCGCGTACTGTGAGATTTACCGCGAGCGTATAACCATCTGAGCTACCACGGCTCTTTTTAATATAGTTGACTTTAATGTTTTATATATTTTTAGCTTTGAACTATACAGCGTACTTTTACCTCATAAAGATAATTAATAATTATGGAAAAAATTGCTTAAGTTAAATAATTTATTGACAAAGATTGTTTTGGCAAGAAGTTTATATATATTAATATAGTAAAGCGGAAGTGTCACATTTTTTGTGTGTTTAAATGCTAATCTCTGGAACTCTGGAACCAGTCCGATATAAGTTATTCTTTTTGTATATGATAGCCAGATTCATAAGAAATAGTATGTTATCTGGCATTCGCCAATATCTCTCAGTTAGCCTTAAATATTGATTTTTGTTGAGCAAGTTGGAAGAAAAAGCGCTCCCGTAGATACTGCTTGATCCGCGTGCGTTGGCATAATGGTTAGTGATACACAAATACAATGTTCTACAAAAATATTAATCTTTCTCCATCTAAAAAAGTCCTCGATACTATATGTCTGTTTTTTTATATATAAGCCATCATAAGGTATTTTGTGATAAAAATATCGAAAATTAAAAAGTGACTTATGAGCGTTATACAGGTCATATTAATCCTTACGAATGAAAGTTAATTCATTATCAAAACAATTTTATGCAGATAAACTTTGCCCTTTGTAGCATGTTATTTAGTCGGATAGTTTAAGATAATAATGAAAAATTAAAATAATTCAACACTCGAAGCGACTCGCGAACGTCGCGACGCCTGTGATATGCGAGGTGTCATATCACGCGGCTCAGATGCTTGATATACGGGGTTGAAACTGAGGGGTGAGCTAGCTAAAGAATGAAAATATCTTAATCTTAAATATATATATTTTTATTAAAAATAACCGCTTCAAATAAACATACAGGAAATAATTTTATTATTACTAAAATTAAAGTCATATAAATACTGTAATTGTACATATAAATTTTATCTTAAACTGGATAAAACGGTTACGAGTTGAATTTTTTAAATGTTGAATGTCTTAATGATTTCTTATATTTACATAAATAATTGAATTTGAATATAACAAATTTTTGGAGAAATATATTATCTTAATAATATCTTTTTATTCCTGAAAATAACGGTCTGTCACGGTTAAGGCGACACCGTGAAATAATTTTCCTCCTTTCATCGAATAGTATAGGACTATGAGACCATTAACAAAACTGGAATTTTGATATAGGTAAATTCATGAATTTGCTTGTTCAAAAACACGATTGATATAATTTTGACTCGATCATAATCATTCGCGAAAACACCTCTAAAATCACTATAGTTGAAATTACAACGAAAATACTTAATCTATACGTGTAACAAAAACCCTGTGGTTCCCGTTAACTGCGTTATCAGTATCGGTATCCAAGCGTATAGATCGTTTTATTTCCTCTAACTCACACGAGTATCGGTAATGCGGGGTCTTTGACAATCCTCTTACTCCTCGGCCAATGCAGAGATAATAAAGCCACGTACAATTTGCAAATTAATTTTTTTTCATTAAAATAATTTTTTTAAATGTGTTTTTTGAAAAAAAATTCTATACGCTTGGATACTGATTCTGATAACGTACTTAACGGGAACCACACGGTGTTTGTTATATGTTTTATACCTGGGAATCACTCAAATATATTCATACATCAATATTCGTAATTTACTTGCTCACTATTTTGATTACTTAAATCAATAGCTTTTTTTACATATTTTAAGATTCTTACAATTTCTGAGCGGTCTTAATCATCGCGGGCACTACGTAGCCTTAATCATCACTACGCAATTTTAGACCTTATGAGGGCGTTTTCTACGTTTTTATAGAAATTATGTATTCACTGGGATCAGTCCGTCTATATATTAGCTATGAGTCCAGCGATAGTCTGGAAACATTTTAAACGTTAATTATCGATGTGTCGTCTTAAACATAATAATTTCTCAGAAATAGTTACGGTGGTTCTTTAGGTATTTTTTCTAGTAACGATCATACAAGACCATATTCTTATAATTCACTTTACAACAAATATGACGTATATACTTTTGAATTTCATTTTTTTAATCCTTATTATTAACTGAGGGACAAGTTTCAGTGACTAAGAATTATTGTTGTCTATCTTTTCCACTTCAATGATTTTGATGAGGCTTGGAGCTCGAGTGCACCCACGTTTTATGAATGGAGTGGAATCCAAATTATTAAGTGTTTCTTCTCCCTCCTTTATTTTCCTTTTCTCATTGATGGAAAATATTAGTCATTTTGCATACAAAAATAGGTCTTGTGATGAAAAAATATTAAGTATCTAGGTATGTATATACACATGATGAACCAACTCGTATCGTTTCCATTATTTTTTTCCTAATCTTTGAGCCAAAAATAATCTTTACTATCTATTTATATCAGCAAAAAGCGTAAAACATATATAATGCAAGAATCGGCTAAAATAAATAGAGCAAAGCAGGATAACCGAGGATACGGGTAACATGGACATGTGAATTTTTGCCATATACAACTGATGGAATTAACACATCAAACAATCAGGTCAAATATTGGTTTTGAGGAAATCATTTAACCTTCACAGGCGAATATCTCATGTACTAGCTTGTTTTTAACAAACCAAAAAAGCTTTCTAAATCGCCTACTAAAATTGCGCAAATATTTTAAAGATTGTCTTTGAAATTAAGTCTTCAAATAAGTATTTATTTAAATAAGTTCTAACAGCCAGGTTTTAATAATTAAAAAATAATAATATAATTTAATTTGTTCATACAAGTACGCATAAGTTAATAATAAGTAAACAACGTATACAAAAAAACACTTACACGGCGTTTCTCAGCATAAAATGATAAAAATATGTGTACATACTACATACCAACTATTCGTCTCAAAGTTGCCACATTTATCTACCCCTAGCTTCAATTATTATGTTGCAGTTAGTTTTCAAGCGTAACGAAAAACTAGATACAGTAATTCATAACATATATTTATAATAGTTGTTAATCGCTGTATAAAATAAAGTTTGCAATAAATAGCATTAAAAGTAGTCATATTCAGCTGGGACTTACCAAAATGCGATATGAGTCTTGTTATTTAATAATAGCAGTAGAGTTGTTTAACACACAAATGAAAGTTATAAGTGGGAATTAAAGGTTTATTTTATAAAATAACAATTAGATCTATTAAATATCAGTAACAATATATAATAACAATAATAAAATTATTTTTCGGATTAAGTTTGTAGTAAGTATAATTAATTGAAGTTTATGTTAGAGCTTCTTTTCTATCCAGGACTCGGTGTGATTAGTCCGCCTCTCTCATTTATTTTTATTGCCATGCAGCAATGCATTCACTACTGTCTTCCGATTTGAAGAGAGCAAGTATAATTAGGGACTGTGTTTAAGAGTTTAAACGTAACAAGGGACTTATATACTGCTCTGTTTGAAGTTGGTTGCGGTTGCCTATGGGCGTCACAAGTCGTTTATTATCTGGTGGTCGTTTGTTACTTTAATTTAATAAAGATATTTTACAAAATGAGAATACTACGTAAATTTAAAATTAACTCGTTTCCATAATTGGTAACTCATTGCAATATTGAATATTTTTTCATTGGAAAATAAAAGTAATTATACTTGGCCAATAAAAGTTTTGTTGAGTAGAAATATGTAGTTTAAGACTAGTTTTTATATTAAAAAAGTCAGTTGTAATGGAATGAGGCAGGTAGCTTACTTAATAGCCATCTAATGGGGTGGGACGCTGATATCTTTTACTTTATTGTTATCAATAACAAATCATAATCTTAAATTTACATTACAGTACAAATTAAAAGAAACATTATAGCTTTCTAAATGTGAACACTCGCAGCTATTATAAGCATATCTTTATTTTTATAATATTATGTTCAACAGACAAAGAAGAATGGATATTTAAATACATGATAGTCATGGTAATTATTTTAAATTTTAAACAACAGATATGTAGTATATCAAGATACCGCTCTCAGCAATGGAGAAATGGCTTAAAATATTTCTAGCAAAATACGTACCCAATATAAAAATGAAAATTATGCATCGAGAAATAATAAACACATCTTAAGATAGTGAAATTACTATTAATGTTACTCTGTAGATTTGACATCGACACATTAAAATTACATACTTTATATGTATGTTATTATTCTAAGGTATTGAAACTTTCGTCAGTCTTAAGATCCGTCTATTATTACCATACTTACCTATGTAACAATTATGTACCTAATACTGCGTTAAAATTACCTATAAGTAAAATACGCAAATATTAAAAAAAAGTTAAATATTAATTTTAGGTTGCTTCTAACATTTATGCTAAACTACATCTTTTTCTATTTTTGGTCGTCGGTATGTAAAGCTATAAAATTTAAAATTTACTTTAAAAATTATCTACTTTGGCCTAATTTATAATCAGATACACCCATAAAAGCTAATAAAGTTGAGAATTATTACATTAAACTTGACGTTATTTAATATTTCTTGATTTTTCCTAAATAGAATATAAAGATTTCGCTCGAAACGGAGGCTTGAGATTTATCAAGCTAATAGCGATGTAATTGACAAGGTCGGTATAAAAAAAATATTATGAACATAAAGGATTTCGCTTATAAATTTAGGGATCTATCCGTTACAAAGAAATACTTTTGAGTGAAAATCAATTAAAATCCCGACTGTGCTTGACTAATAAATACATAATACATAAACTTTCACCGCACGCCACCCAGAGGGTTAGGCACTGAGTACAGAATTTCATTTGCCAAAATCCTAACCCCGACACTTCTTACTCGCTTCTTTTACTGACACGTATCCATGCATACATCCCTTAATTTGGGCCAATTTCAATATATCGCCAATTTGGTAGACCGATACACACTTTCATGTTTCTTCTGCAACATCCAACTTTCACTACTCTATTTCCTGGATTCACTCTTCGTTCTATATTCCCGTAATACCTACCATACCTGTTTAAAGCAAATCCTGAATACACAAATAAATCCTAGGTGGATTTATTTGTGTATTTAGGATTTGTGCTTTCTCAACTTCCCTGCTATTCTTCTTTCACATATCGTTGTACTTGAGTAACCTCTTTATTAAAATGTAAGTACTATGCCTTTCTCTTTTTGTTATATTTTATAAATCGATTTAATGAATTGATATTGGTTTCGTGAATTAAATACAAAACAAAGCCAATAATCACCGTACGAAAAATCACTAAATTTATTAACCTACCGATTGCGAAAACCAGGACAATAGAGTTTGCCAAACCGGTTAACGACCAAACCACGGCTAAAATATTATTATTTCGCTTTTGCAGTTATTTTTTTTAAAGAAAACACACAAAAGAAAATGGAATGTTACTTTTAGCATATTACACTAATTTTTGGTCTTTGATTCTAAACAAGTTATGCAATTTAAATGTTATATAACCTACTCACATATTTTAAAATATGAAACGTAAGTTCGCGCACTTCTACATTTTGTATGATATTATTAGGGTCCGTAACTTTACAACTAATTTTGTTTTTGAGCTAAAATATTTTAAAAGGGTTTGTTTAATAATTTTATTACGTTACTGATTGAAAATAAAATTAGTCATAACGTATTGTTTTGAGGCACAGTAATTTTTTGAAGGCAGCTAAAAACATTTTCGATTTGATACAAAGAAAAAAAGTACTTAAATCCTGAGTTTGAATTAATGCAACAGAATTTGTTTAAATATTTTTTTTCTTGTTTCTTTAACGTAATATGTTATCGGATATCTAATAGTATTGATTTAGAGGTATTTTATGAATATTTTAATTTGCCTATTACTTATATATAATTATAATTTTATGTAAATATCCTACAAATATCTGAGTTACAAAGATTTTTTTGTAGTTAGTTTTAGACTAACATCGAACAAAAGTACAATTCATGAAAAGGGAAATCTACTCAATTAATGAATAGTAAAATATTAAAGCTTGAGATACACTTGTATAGCCGAAGTATAATTATGATTTCTCCGACTATAATTCTTTTATAAAAAGGTTTGTATTTTATAAATCTTGACTGGAGCAGTTGTGTGCGTCGTAAGTGCGAGGTGAGACATCCTCGAAGGGCGCAACGTGCTCAGAGGCGAATTCACGAGCTACGCGTTCCGCAGCGCCAAGCACTCTCAGTAAATTTAGTCCAGCTAGTTTCCGCAACTCTTCTATACTCCACCCATCCTCCATTAATTCCGCGAATAGTACAGGATATGAAGAGACGTCTTCAAGGCCTTCTGGTGTACTGTATTCAGGGTAAAAACAATTTTACTAAGATAACAAAACATCAACATTTATGAAAATTTAATATTCTTAGATCTCTTTTAAGATTTAATCAAATAAATAAAATTCTCTTTTATTTTTGAATTATAATAAAATTCAGTCAAGTTTTTCCGTTTGATAAGTATATTTTTAATTAAAATTACTATATAAAGGAACTACTGGAGTCAGCAAGTTGAACGTAAAATAGCAATAGAGTATTTACTTATGCATAGTTTGCTTATAAATACTCTAATTCTCTCTACTCTCGCGGTGATTCCCAACCAGTGGTCCGCAAAAGCTTAAATATGGGTCGCGAAAGATTTAAATTTTTTGCCTACCTAATCGTTTTAAATAACACATTTATTATTTTTAAGTACCTTTTACAATAAATACATAAATAATACTGTTAATGACTTATTCTTTTTAGTTTATTACAAAAAATGTTAAAAGTTGTGATTATAATTTATTCTTAAATTAACACAGTTTTTTCTTTCACCTTGTGATCCCTGCTAACAGCAAAAAGGTTGGGAAACTCCGCTCTAAGGTATTAAGCATTTTAAAAATAACACACGAATTGTATCAACTGTTTTTTTTTTTGTTTTTAAGTATTGCGCTACATGTCTAAACGAAAACCATACTCACTAATTAATTCCATCGTAGCCTGCCCCCAAACCGACACTGTCTACGCCGGCTACATTGCGTATATGATTTATATGAGCTATAATAAAAATGATTACGTGAAATATTTATTTATAAGAAATAAACAAGGTTACAAAAGTTCAATGTCTTACCAATGGCATCCTGAACGGTAGCTGTCTCACTGCACGTGAGAAAAGAGGTGTAGAAATTGACCATGATTAGGCCCTTATTGATGGCTAAGAGTCGTAGAACGCTGTCTGGTACATTGCGGGTGACATTGCAGAGTGCGCGTGCCGATGAGTGAGAGAACAGCACAGGGGCCCGGGAGACAGTCAACGCATCGCGCATTGTGCGCTCCGACACGTGTGACAGATCCACCAACATGCCCAATCGGTTCATCTCCTTCACAATCACCTGAGTGACAGATTGTATTCGTCAGCCTTTTTGCTTAATGTAACCTTGTTCTTGAATTAAATACCACTTGAATGTAAGCAAGTAATTTAGTCATAGGTGGTAAATCGCAATAGTGTAACAAAAATCATTTTAACACAAATTATAATAAATCTGTACTAGTACTATACTTTATGTCACACATAAATAATCATCATCATCATTACAACCAATTACAAAGCGATTGGCACAAAGTATCAATACCGATAGCATTCACCGATTCCCGGTAGTAATCATAAGGTAATTTTCCTGACTGATTATGACGTGGTGACTGACTGATTATGACACTAAATCTATATCTGTTATAATTTCATTTTAAGTGTATGAAGACATCACCATTCAAGTTAGAGAGCATTTTTTCCCCAGGCAAACATTATACCTTCATATTTACACTTTATGGTTAGATTTTCCGTAAAATAAAAAGTGTCGTACAAAATGTACGTTATTTCAAGGGGTTTCAAAATCCTTTATTAGATAACGCCTACGTAATGAAAGGAAGTTCTATATTCTTTGTTTACAACTTGCACTGTTTTGTTTTAAAACCGGGTAGATATCGAAAAAATAAAAAAATCTTAGTTTTATTATTTTAATTCAAGAATGTACTGATCAATTTTCAAATTGAAAAAAATACATTAATGAATTTTTATTGATACAAATTTGAAGACTTTTGAACACAAATTTTCAACTGCTCATACTTTTTTTACCCACCCGTAAGGGGTCATTTCGAAAAATCGTAAAATTAGTATTCATTTATTTTATTTACGGACTAATTCCAATTAGTTTCCGAAATAACAGTATACCCGTAAAATAAAAACATTCCTAAAACCGTTACACTCCATTCCACCTTCATAGGGGTTGTATATCATTCCAAAATTCTGTCTTAGTGGATGCCTACGTAATGAAAGGAACCTATTGCCCAAGTTTCTACGTTCAGCGGTTTGGGCTATGCATCTTATTACAATATTTTTCACGCAAACTATGCTACTTTAGGGTAAATTTTTGTAAAAATAAAAAACGGAAATTTCATCATTTTAATTCAAGAGACTGGTAAATTGATGTACACCAATTTTCAAATAAAAAGCCTTCAATTATTTTTTCTCCAAACAAAATTGAACACCCTATGCCCCCCCCCCTAAAAGGGGTTGTTTTGAAAAATCATTACATCCGAATTCATTTATTTTTTCTTTTAGTAAGTTTCGAGTCTTTCACCTTGTTAAAGGAAAAATATTCATGCAAACTGTGACACCCTATTTCGTGGTCAGGGTTGTACGATGATTTTTAGCCACTTAGGACATCCCCTTTTATATACATATATAGATATAGATAAATGTCCGCCCCAACATACTTTCGCTGATATTTCGTGATCGGTGCTTTTGCATTTTTTTCACAGTTGGAGCTCAGATAAACAGGTATTCGCCCTGCACCAAACTATGTGATGCAATCGGCGGATGGCGGATGGTTGACGGTTGAACTGTTAACTAAAAAGTTGCAAATGTAATGACATAAAGCTTTCGCATTCTACATGATTTTTTGCGCAAGAACTTAATTTTATTGTTTCTATGGCCGAAAAGTCTAAAAAAGTAAATAACCACCTGTAGTGTAAAAACGGAATGTATTTTAAGAATTTCGGCGGGATCATAATCGCCGGCGGATTGCGGCTCCAGTTTTACCGTTTAAATGATGGTTTGATGAAGTGGATATTGATAAATAAAAGTGGTGCGATTTGGGTACCTATCGCATGTGAACTATTGAATTAATGAGACTATCGAGTGGAAACGATGTAATAAGTGCTTTGATGGCGATATAAATCTCAAGTGTTTTGCGCTAAGGCGCTTAGAGACACTATCGCCATTAACTGTTCGCTGGGTAAGCTATATAATCAAATCTATTCATCACAGTCTTGATACTGGCTATTATGTTATGGTTTTATTACTAGTTAGTTTATGTTCTATTTTTATATAACTTTAACATTTGTTTAATCATATAATTATTAGATACTAATTTAAAATCATATCGGATAAAGATTTCAGCATCAAGTCGTGAAAAATCAGAACTAGAGAACGGGAATTGTTAAAAATTAGAAACATAACCTTACAATTTAGAAATTGCCAAAAATTTTTAATTAAATCAAGATGAGTTTAGAATAAAAAATGACAAAATATTTCAAATAATTTTACTTTAATGAAAGCGAGTTAGTTGCAATATTACCCGATATATAAAACAGTTTTTTTACAGACAATACTTTTTTAACTAGAAATTCTACAAGAATATATATTATTCCATAAAGGGAAATAATGCATAATTATAAAAACAGAAGGTAGATAGCGCTATAGCTGTGGCCATACTT
Source organism: Parnassius honrathi (assembly GCA_018247895.1). NCBI lineage: Eukaryota > Metazoa > Arthropoda > Insecta > Lepidoptera > Papilionidae > Parnassius > Parnassius honrathi. Next base: position 1,686 of record DWHP01006199.1, on the reverse strand, counting down.
ACATACTGGCTTTTTATACTGTGTATTTTATACGTTGTGGAGGCATGCTGCGGCTATATTTAGGATGTAGCATGAATTGATCAGCTCGACCGGGGAAAGACCAGGCTCCCTCAGAAAACCAGTGTAAAATAGTAGCTCAATGGTGCTGTGTTTCATATCGTGAATGTAGAAAACCGGAGACCCTCTTTACTGGAAACGAGGCATTCCATCTTAGTCCTCAGGAGTGACAACTCATCTGCATTTTGATTCTCAGGCGAGAATAAATATGGATGTGTATGGACCACAGCATCCAATTACCATCAGGACTGTGTGCTCGTTTGTCACCCTTTTTCTATAAAAAAATAGTTAGCTAAAATTGTTTCTTCAGTATTTCTCTTTGAAAAATTACAAAAGTAATACAAATATTTTTATTAAATAATTTATCAATTGATAACTTTGAAAAGTACTTACATGCATTTTATCCTGAGTTAAATTGGTGTAGAAATAACCGTTACATTATAATTTGATTTACGACTTGTTATATATTTACTGCTAAAATACACTTGAGAGTTTAATTTATAAAAGTATAAACTTTTCAGAATTCAGTTAATGAGTCGCAAACGAGTAAAGACATCAACGCAAAAGTTTTGAAAAGAATAGAGCAACAAGGGAACTATTTTCCTTTTATAATAGATATCGAAGTTTTATAATGAAGTCAGGATATATTTCTTCTACTTACCGTAGACTACAAAGAGAAAATATTGATTGTATATCGACATAATAGTAGAAAGGTAGTTGATTAGATCAAATAGCGTCGATTAAATGAAACTAATTTTACGGATTTTATCCGTTTAATTTTGACTTTTTAATTCCCGACGCTTAGGTGCTTCGCAGCACCCATGGTCACGGGGGGACGTTCCGATGTCATAGCCCGGCTTACCTTCAGTATAGAATATTAATTTTTGGTTCGATCTACACAGAATGAGCTTACAGTATCGTGAAGTTTTGCGGTGGATGCTTGGGTTTGGATTACATTAGATTTGATAGATTCCTATCAAGGATGATAAGCGACGCTATTAAAATTAAAAAAACATCCCAATTGCACCCAAGAAATACTTGTTTCGTGCGGGATTCGAACCCGCTGCCATCAGCGCCGCAACACAATGCTAAGCCACTGCGCCACCTTTCATTGTGTGATGTGTATGTAGTATTTACGTAAATATAAGAATCCGAAATAATAGATATAACTTAATATAATAAGAATAAGTAAATAAGAAAAAATCCTTAGAAGTATGTAACAAAAAAAATTAATAAACTTAAATAGTTTAGTATGTAATTCTTTTTGTTACATTAATATTTTTGGTAAATGTTTGAAAAAGTCACAATAGTTTTTTGACAGTGCGATTAGGTATAATAGAACGATGGAAATAAGTTATATTCTGAGGGTAGTTTAAGTTTAAAACTTAGTGTTTGCGCCCGATTGAGAACCGGTTTAACGTTTGGACGGACGGCATTCTTCTAGAGGGCGCGGCCGATCGAGGCGGCGAGTTTTAGCCAGCGCCCGCACGCTGCGTGCTAATTGGTTTGAAGCTGCTCCGGCAGCGCCGCGTCGGGAGCGGGTGCTGCGCTAGCGACTGAACCTCGAGTTAAATCGAAATCGTTATAAGCGCTTGACGGCCGCCATTGTTTTAGTTTAGTTTCGTTAAT
>DWHP01006198.1:0-11533 GCA_018247895.1 Parnassius honrathi | reverse complement strand
TCCTTGTGGAATCGACTACCACCAGAGATTTTTCCGGACCGATACGACTTAGGGACCTTAAAGAAAAAAGCCTATTCCTTTTTAAAAGGCTGGCAGCGCATCTCCAATTCCCCTAGTGTTGTAGTTGTTCATGGGCGGCGGTAATTACTTACCATCAGGTGAGCCGTAAGCTCGTTTGCCACCTCTCCTATAAAAAAACGAATAATTTTAGTGTAACTAGTGAGACAACATTTTAATTGAACGCCTTGAGCTCGTGCTATTGTTTAGTCTACACAAAGGGGTAAAAAAAATTAATTAAAAATGTAAAACCTATCACAAGAAACTTAGTAGAATCATATAATTTCCACATAATTTATCTGCTTCTGAAGAAGGAAAAAGAAAATCTGTAAATATAATTACAAAATGTACTATATTAACATTTATTTATTTACTAGTTTCCCGGTTTTAAGCGAATTGGTAACAAACGGACGCACAGTCCAGTGAGTGGATGCTGTGGTCTGTAGACATTTATCCTCGATTAAGGATCTAAATGGAGATGAGTTGTTAGGACTAATATGGAATGCTTCGTTTTCTGTTCTCTCTAAGTCAAAAGTCTCTCCGGTTCTTAACGCTTACTATACAAAACACAGCAGCTGCTATTTTAAGGTATTCTATGAGAGCTTGGTCTTATCCTGGTATGGCCGACCCATTCGTGCTACAAACCGTAACACAGCTGCGGCATGGCTCTACGGCGTTGTGTTTTAATTTATTCAGTGAAATATGAAATGGTTTTATCGTTATCTATTGGAACCCTTAAGGTGTTTCATTATCATCTCCTTTAGACTCTCTTAAGGCCCCAGCTAAGCATAGGACAACCCCAAAGAATGCCACAGAATATGGTCCTGACCCATTAGCATCCATTGAATTCGCGCATTTTTTACACGGTCGTCAGTCCATCGAGTAGAGTTCACCAGTACGCGGCACTGGAGAACCTTTTCTGTCTTTCTCTTGCCGGTTCTGCATACTATATTGCTTATACATTACCACTTCAGCTTAGTCATTCATTACCGTAGCCCATCACTCGCTATTGCCAGTCATTTCTTTTTTAACTATATGGACTATTTTGACGCCTACGGGTCGAAATGGGGTTATGATGATGGTTTACACCACTCCTAGCTCGGAGAGTTTTTTTTTAAATGAAGAAACATCCACGGAATATATTATATTCCGTGTAAACTTCAGTGGCCCTAATTAAATTAGAAAGAAGAATTCCACCCTTTAATTTGGAAGAATAGGGGATGAATTTTTCATGTTACTTTTAAAACAACTTTCTTGTGAATTTGACTACCACCAGTGATTTCTTCATACCTATATACTAAGGGTCCTTCAAAAAAATAGCCTACTCTTTTTTTTTAAAAAAGCCTGCGACGCGACGGCGGTAGCCACTTACCATCAGATGAGCCGCATGCTAGTTTGCTCCCTCTTCTATAACAAACTTTAGTTGTTACTTTGAGCTTCTGATATTCCTTAGGTTAGTCAAGTTTTAGGTGCTATTGTGTATACGTACGGACGTATGTCCTGCAGTGGACATTTACCAACCGTTAAAAAAAGAAGAAAAAATGTGTGTGTACTATATCTGACCCTCTACACTCACCATATAAAACACAGGTGCATTAAGCTGCTATTTTACGTGCTGGTATTCTGTATGAGTACAATCAATAGAGAGTGGTAAAGACCACGCTCTTACAGAAAATTTCTAATTTTACAGGGACAGCTGATGTTGTTCGCGGGATGTGTCCCGGTGCACCGGGTGCCACCCGGGTTGCCCTAGCGGAAATAGATTATCAATGTTTTACTTTGAATAAACATTTGTGACATATAACAAAATGATTGTTTAATTCGGCTCCAACTATCTACCGTGGAAAACCCGGTTGAGTTGACCCGTCCTACAGACATAAATTATAACTGCAGCATATTTATAGCTATCTCGTTGACTTAAAATGTACGTGGTGTTTTGGCTACCTTTCTCTGTTATCCTAAGTTGAGAAGTGTAAGAATATCAACTACACCATATCCTCGCGTGGATGTCACAAGAGGCGACAGAGGAAAATCATCAGGGCACCACGTCTTCTAATAATGCCTGAAAATAAAAATTAATTGCGGTTCTCAACCGCTTGTTGAGCGTAGTAAGTACGGCAAATATTCCCCCAAAGAGGCTATAGGGCTATAACAGTAACGGTAGTGAGGATTATTAAAAAAATATAACATGAATATATAATTATACCAATATCATTATTACCAACGTGACCACAATAACTGCTATGTAAATGCTACGAAGCTACGGTTTTCCGTAGTTCATTTTTGGGTCTGTCATTTTAAAACAATATTAATATGTATTATGTAAATAAACGGTGCACGTTTTTGTTTACTTTAAGGATTAAGTTTATTTTAAAACCTCGTTATAATGTAACGTTTGAGTAATTTTTATTGTTTATTACGACTATATATTTTTGTTTTATTTTATAGAATAAAGGTGACAAACGAGCACACAGTACACCTGATAGTAAGTAGATGTAGCCCATAGATACCTACATCTATCCTCGATGAAGAATGAATATATAGAAGCCTTGTCACCTCTGAAGACTAACACTTAAATAATTGAATTCAAATTTAAGTGGTTATATGAGGAAATTCAATTTTGCTCAGCGAGCTATGGAGGCCTACGCTCTGGGTTTCTCTACGTAATAGACTTAAAAATGAGAATGTTCGTAGGAGAACTAGAGTAATCGGCATATCCCAACGGACTGATAGCTAAAGTGACAATGCTCCGGCTACATAGCTCGATGAAACGACAACCGATGGGGAAGAAAGGTTTTCGAGTAGCAACTTCGTACCTTTAAGCGAAGTGTAGGATAGCACTCCACTAGATGGAATGACGACCTAGTAAGATGTGTAGGACGTCGATGGACGCAGGTAGCCCAGGGCCGTGCTTTGTGGTATTCCTTGAGGGCGTCCCGTGTTCAGCAGTGGATTTGTGAAGGTCTGTCATGTAGTAACGATTTTTAATAAAATTTTATTTTTCCCGTCTATTAGTCGTGAATTTAACCATTATAACCTGCAACAAATAGAATTTAAATTTCGAATAAAATTCCGAATTATGACGACTTTATTCATTTTGTCCGCCACCGCTATTCACTATCGCTGTTTAGACGCACCACCAGGTCGCTGTCTGTCCTTGTTTTACATGATCTATTCAACCTTTTTATATCATTAGTAAGTTGTAATATATCTAAACAATATTTTTTGTTTTCAGTTGGTTCATGTCTGTAAAATATGTGTGTTACGGAACCTATTAAATGTCAGTAAAGGCTGATTTTTCGGTCAGTGTTCAAATATTCTACTTTCATATTCAAGACGGTTAAAATTAAATAATATATGTGATAAACATTTATTTATTCCACATAGTCTAGTCACACTGATATCAAAAATAACTAAAGCATTTTTAGTTGTTGTAGAGACAGTAGCCCAAACTAGGTTTTTACGTTGCAGAGCCATGCTGCAGCTATATTAGTAATATAGTTGTAGCACGAATGGTTGGGCTCGACCGGGGGAGGACAACGCTCTTAAAGAATACCAGCGTGAAATAGCAGCTTAACGCTGCTGTATTTCGTATGGTGGGTGTAGAGAACCGAAAGCCCTTTTTACTGGAAACGAGGCATTCCATCTTAGTCTTCAGGGTTGACAACGCATCTGCATATTGATTCGCAATCTAGAGTAGATGTAGAAGTCCATGGACCGCAGGCATTACCATTAGTTGGACGGTGTGCTCACTTGTCACTGTTATCCTATAAAAAAAAACAAAAAAAATTTGTGTCAAAACTTTTTTTAAGTAAATAAACTTTATTTGATTATTGAAAAACTTTCATTAATCATATTTAATGCTAGCAACACGCCACAGCTTCGCCTGGATAGGATATAATAATGTGGCATTATTTAGATGAGATAAACAAATACCGTTTATTTTTCGAATAAAAAATATGTTTAAGTTTTTTCGAATAAAAAAATTGCATTAATGCCTCCCGGCATTGTCGTCATTCTGTTCGTAGAGCTTAATAACAATCGGTTCAGTCATTAGCTCAGACGGATAGATTTTGAAATGATTGTTTGCCTTATTATCCTTCTTTATCTTATCAACTAACGCCCTGAGTTTAATAGAAGACTGTTATTCCAATGTTACGGCAGACACTTCTATTTTATTTCTATGTGTAGATTCATATTCTAAAAAATACTGCAAGCAACGCATTTGTTTTTAAAATTGATGGATATCCTTTATATAACATATTTAGAAAACTGTCTTGGCCCACAATCGAATCGCCAAGTGGATAGTAGCGTTGCAGTGGGCGCTGCGCGCGCATCTCATTCACCGGCAACGTCGGGCGGGCGGCGGGGCGGAAAGGACTCGTGCGGCTAGGGCTGTCACGCAAAGATTTTTTAAAATAAAAACAATGCTTCGAAACAATGCATTGTCCCCACCATTAAATTAGATTTGATAAACTACAAATCCTCACAAAAGAACACTGATTCCTATCAAGGATGATTCGTGAATCTTTTCATATTAAAAAACATTCAAATTTCGATAGAGTAGCTGGCTGGGTACTACCATCTGTTTAAAATCTTATAATCGATAAAATTAAGCCAAAACCCCAGCATACCATCGCAAAAATTCAAAATTCTGTAAGTTTATTTTACGTAGATTAGACCAAAATTAATATTAAAAAGCTGAGGGTAGCCCAAGTTAATTATAACATCGGAGCGTCAAATTTTTGTTAGCATTACCTCGTTACCATGGGTGCAGTAAAGCAACCAAAATGTCGGGAATTAAATAAGTTAAATTAAGCGCCGTAATTCAAAAAACAAAATTAAGCCATTAACTTTTCGTACTTGAGAATTACTTCGTTCTTTATTACTCAAGCGACAATCTTACGACCCCAGTAGAAACTAAAAATTCATTTCCCTTTCTATTACATTATATATAGTATTCAGTGTTTGAGAAAAATAGTTTTCATCATACTTCCTTTTCCTATCATCAGTTCCTCCAAGATTCTATCATTTTCAAATTGTCAAGACCGCCTGTTGTACGTATATTTGGTGTCCTAATAAGGAATCTAATTTCATTACAGAACATTTTAAGAATCTACATACGTAAATCCGTGAGTATGAGTAATGAGTATTATTATTTTGATTAAATTAACTAACTTAATAATAATTAATTATTTTGATGAGTGTGGCAACCCTAAACTGAACGATACCGAGGAGAAGTGGGGAGTGCGTCCACCTCAAATCGGTTTTGTCAGCGCGTGGCCGCCGGACGAGCCGCGCCGCCGCGTGGCCATCACGGCCGACCCCGACGCGATTCCACTGGTGGTCCAGAGCGGCCACCAGCTACCACCATGTCGTAACATGATGGGTTACAACAGCCAGGGCCACGGATACAACAAGTTATTTACCCAGGTGCGCGCGCAAAATTGTGTTTGCTTGATGGATGGTGGAATTGATGTGCCGATATAAAAATAGTGTGCAAAAAATTTGAGGTTTAATTTTTTATTGGAACGGCGTTCGTCCTCGTGTTATATGTTATAACCTATTACCAAGAAAAAATAAGTTTTTTGTAAGCTATTTATTTAAATAAATAAATATAATAAGAGGTAATTACTTGTTGGGAATTACTTAGTGGTTAAAGAAGCGATATTAACTCCAAAACCATATTTTAACTTTAATTAGATAGGTACGTTATATTTAAATGCATTTGGAGTGTTTCGTTAGTCTTTTTGTATTGCAGTTGTTCAGTCGAGTGCGTTGCGCCGCGCGTCGCATATCGTTCGTTTCAAAGACTTGGATTTGGAAAGGTTTTTTTATTTCTTTTCTATGCGCTAAGTAGCATTACACTTTGGTAATTAATAAGCCTGGCAACTATTAAATGATACATAAAATAATTTTATTAAGTCTATAAAATGTACACAACTTTTATAATATATTTTACCAAATTCGTACGATTGCAATCATCATCGGCTACATCATCAGAATAATTCATTGAACTTTGGGATTTATCATTTAAAAAAAATCTATTCTATACATTCACACTACTTTCTTAATTCATTTATCGCTCAATGATGAAATGCTAGTGTCGTTCCTTCTAACTTTGTCTGTAGATTACTCTTTAAGAGATTTATGACTTATATTTATTAAAATAGAAGAGTGTGGTTTGCAAGATGATGTTGTGACCAGAATTAAGAAACGAATGCTTCGGTGGTTTGGTCATGTGGAAAGAATGAATGAGAAAAGAGTGACAAAGAAAATTTATGTTGCAGAAGTGAATGGCAGACTCGGAAAGGGATGTCCTAGGCGAAAATTTATCGACCAAATTGGCGATTTATTGAAAACGGGCCAAATTAGAAGTTCCCTTAACAGACGTGCATGTATGCGTAGGTATATGGATGTGAAGGAGGCGAGAGAGGTGTGTCAGGATCTTGCCAAATGGAAGTCTGTAGTCTCTGCTCACCTCTCTGTGTGACAAGCGTGGGTGTTCATGTATATATTTTCGCCGCGTCGTAGAAAGAGAGGGGGATACTTCCCCTCCTACGCCGCGCCTGCTGTCTCTCTCCACCCGTCTTACGCATTGTCGATCAAGACACGTGACCTGACGCGAGTTTAACATTTTTTAGCCAATACAGAAAAAGTGTACGCCTCTAAATAAGTCTTCACTTCAAAGAAATAGTAAAATTTACATTACTTTACCAGTTATTCCGCCTAATTCTTTGTGGAAAACCAAGGAGCATGGAATAATCACTACGTTTTAGTGATAACAATAACATTCCTTTTATGTTCAACTTATGTGAAGCTAAATTAAGCCGACAAAAGTTCGGGAGCTTACAAAGATACTTTCAAACTCGATATTTTTAACTTAACCATTAGCCGGGTCCACACTGCACGATCTAACGCGCTCCAATTGCGCGCTCCATAGGCACGGTTGGTGTAAACTGTGGCTGTGCCTCGCGCAATCCAGGCCGAAAACTTCTAGCATGCACTCGGTGCAGCGAGCGATCCATTCGTTGTCAGTTTTGCGATCTTGCTCAAAGGGGCCTACGTCACTTGTCGTGTGCGGTGCTGAAGTTTGTGAATGGATCACGCGAGGTGAGGATCATTTTATAAGGAGTATAAATGCTTATGGGATCCTAATAACACCAGTTACACAAATAAAGGTGTGAGAAACGACGCCTGGCGATATATTCGTCGTGAGATGGATTACGCAGTTAAGGTATCAAAGAAATAAAATAGATCTTTGTCGGGAAGTTAACGGATTTTGTGACTATTGTCGTATATATTTTAAAAGAGTATAGGTTATTGCTGTCACGGAAATTTGCCGCCGTTGCCGCACGTTTGACTCCATAGCGAGAGTTCAGCTGACTGATTAAAGGTGGATCAACTGAAGCGGGTTGAAGCGGCCCGACAGAATCGTATCAAGATCAGATAAATATGATTTATGATCAATGCTTCACAAACCTAGATCGCAGCTATTGTCTCCTCAATACGATCCACTGACGCAGCATCTTAGCACCGCAATTCAGAAACGGATACATTTGTGCAACGCCATCTACTACGGTTGTCAGAAAACATAATTTTTTAATTTAAGGAAAACATATTTTTTGTGTAGTCTGTTTTAATTATAAATGTAATATTACAGAATATATTTTTTATTACTATTTCTGAGATTGTATGGCGACGTTGAATTAATTCGAACATATTGTTACGCGCTTAAGGTTCGTGACATAAAAACTGCCGATTAAATTACCATAATTAACACTTTAATCGCCGAACACCAATTAAAACTTAAAAGACACTAATAATGAATCACACTGATTCACTTTGTTTCGCTCCGAAGCTTCACTTGTATCGCCAAATTCAATATTGCCCCGATAGCGGGTTGCAGCGGCTTTAAATACACATTTTACACCGAAACATCCAGAATATTCCAGTAAATACGGGCGCCGACCAACCAGACGCAGAAAGTTCGAGTTTGGGGCTTCTAGAAAGCTTAATTTCTCTGTTCGATACTAGATGGCGCTGTTGGTTAAGATATCAGGCATGACATTTTCCGGAAATATCTCTTCGCTCTGTTCCTCGACACTAGATGGCACTAGGGGCATCAATTATAGCTTGCAACAATATATATTATATGGTTGACATTGTGTTTTTACAGATTGATTTCCGTACACTGAAGTAAGGCGAAAATTTCTGCCTGGAAGATAGAGGTGAATCTACCCAAATTCATACCAAGTTTGAATTCGGGGCGTTCCCCGTAAATTCCAAAGCCTACCCAAGACCCATTTTAGACCCATCGGTATACCATATGAGGCTACCGACCACGCAGATATTCTGGTATCACGCATAAGAACGGTGTTTTCTTAATTGAGTAGTAGAGCATGGATCTCAATCTATAGGACAGCAAGCTCAGACCGCCCTGGGCGTTAATCCTATACAAACCAGCCTTCGCCTCCTTGTCTAGATAAAGATCAAGGGGCGTTAGGTACTGAAGTGTATTAAGAGCCGCTCCAGACGATGATCACATAGCTCCAGTTACAATTAAGCAGGCAGTCCTTTGTAGACTATTTAGTCTGTCTGCAGTCGTTTTTTGGTTGACCTTGTGACACCAGACAATAGAGGCGTAGGTGCGAAGCGGCCTCACTATGCTGTTGTATAGCTATGGGACTATACCGGGATGCAAGCCCCAGTTGTTGCCGACCAAACGACTGCACGTACCTAAAGCAATTTTTGCCTAATGGCGTACGTTGCTAAGGTGAGAGTTCCACGTTAGTTTTGGTTGATTGTTATGCCCAAGTACTTAACTTCAGTGGGAAATGGTACTTCTTTACTATTAAGTTTTGATATACCTAACTAATTTGTGCAACCGTCTCTTTTGGTAAAGAGTAATGTAACAGTTTTATCAGCATTTACTGATAAACTGTTATCCCTACACCAGTTATTTATTGTGTTTAGGGCTCTTTGTATGATTGACGATAAAGTACTTTGACAAAGTTCTCTCGCAATGATCACAAGGTCATCAGCATAACCCAGTGTGTCGATACGTAGTGTGTCTGCCATTTTGTAGAATAGTTGATCAACCGCAAGAGTCCAAAAAAGGGGTCACAAAACAACTCCTTGTGGGCAGCCTCTTATAGTTGCAACCTAAATCGAAGTTTAAAACAGCGTTATTTTTGCCTTTCTGTTTGAAAGCATCGACTTCACCCATCTGACGGTTGAGGGTCAACACTTTTAGCATCCAATCAGCAGTGATATGAGCTATTTCTTTATCCTGCTGTGCTTTTTCGACCCTGTCAATGACACTAATAAATAGCCCTGATTTCCGTATATTTTCCTCTTCGATGAGCATCTTAATTAGCATTTATGTATCTATCCATAACCTTTTCCAATATCTTAAGGAGAAAGAAAGATAGGCTTATCGGTCTAAAGGCCTTTGGTAAAGCGTGGCCCTTTCTACCTGCCTTTGATATAAATAGAACTTTGTCCATGGTTCTGGAATATATCCCCATGCAAAACTTGCTCTAAAGATTTTCACCAGATAGGGAAAAGTTTTCTTCCGCGTACGACCTCTCTGTGGAATATTTTACCACCGGTGATTTTTCCGAACCGATACGACCTAGGGACTTTCAAAAAAGAGCTTACTTCCTTCTAAAAGGCCGGCAACGCACCTGCAATTCGCCGGGTGTTGCATAGGTTGTTCATAGTTGGCGATAGTTACTTAATATCAGCTGAACCATATGCTCAATCGCCCCCTCTTCTATAAAAAAAGTAGGATTTCGATACCCCTTTGTAGTTGGATGGGAATTATTCTATACTCCCCGCTTGTTTTAAATGGTTTAAAGGAGTTAACAGCCCCCTGCATCAGGTTTAGCCTTATTATCTTTGCAGCCCTACACCAGTCGTCATTACAAGGCCTGCGTTGGGCTCGGTAAGAATTTAAGGCTGAAGTGTTGTGTGCCGCTTGGAAATGGGTTGATGCTTGTAACTCCAATGTTTCTGTTTCACTATTAGTGAAGTTACCATCAGGCTTTGTAAGAAGCCCGATCTGATTAGGTTTAGCTTTCGATAGCACTTTGTGTAGTCTTGCACTGCAAGGCAAAGACTCAACTTCCTCGCATAGCTTCCTCCACGATGCTCTCTTGGCTTTCCTAATTTCTTTGTTATATTCAGTTAGGGCTACACTATATCTCACTATTTGGTTTTCTTAGCCCTATTAAATAGTTTTCTGATCTTTTCCCTAAGTTCTTTTAGCTTAGTATTCCACCAAGGAACTTTTCGCGTTGAGTTCTTGGTTTTGACGGGACAACTGTCCTCGAAGGCTTCACGTATACCTACGGTTCCTGTCTCCGTCGCTAACTCCAGACCTTCAATTGTTTTGATGCTTCTAGGAAACATTTCCAAATTCCTCCTTAGGCTATCTCTGTAGATATCCCAGGAGATCGCTTTTGGATCCCTAAAAGTAGCGGTTTCGTAGGTTGGTGATGCTCTAATCACAAATTTAATGTGCTTATGATCAGACATCGAGTTTTCGCTACTAACATGCCAGTCACTTATCCGCTTGGACATGTTGTCGGTAGCAAAGTTTATGTCTAACATTTCTTGCCTAGCACGCATTACAAAGAATGGTGTACAACCTAAGTTTTGGCTTACCAAGCGGTTGGAGATGAGAAAATCATAATGTAACTCACCTCTTTCGTTGATGTTGGTGCTTCTCCAGACTATGTGGAGAGCATTAGCATCACAACCCACCACAAGTTCTGCGTTGTGTTTTCGGGCAAACTCCGCCACTCACTCTAACTCGATGGTAGTATCTGCGTTCTCGCCGGGAAGATAGGCTGAGCAAATGATTACTCTGGCACCTGTGCATCCTTTGAGATTTGAGAAGTCTGTAATCAGGTCGTCATTGCAGTACTCTGGAACAGCTAAAAGTTCAATATTTTTATTATAAATTATACAAACTCTGGGTCTACCGCCTTTAGTATTGACAAGAATCTTATCGGCAGCCGCCAATCCCAGAACTTGACCGTTGGCCACCCAAAGCTCTTGTATAAGGGCAAGGTTAATGTTGTCCACTGCAAAGTAAACCTCCACCACGACAGAAGCAGCTGCTGCATGTTGAAGATTTGCTTGGAGGATCCTCGTCTTACCTTTGGGTTTAGCCATTTATGGGCGTGGGGGGGGGGGGCAGGGGACATTTCCTCCTGTTGAGGACGAGGACGTCCTGTACCTGCGCACTTGACGAAAGGTAAGGCCGGGGACCTTTCGTTGAACCACTCCCACTTCCCCTCCCCCCAGGCCTGGACGACACCAGCGGAGTCCATCAGACCGAGGCGAATTCTGCGCCTTGGTTCTTCGTAACTCTCGACGGTGGCGTTCCAGCCTCACCCCGAAAGGTGGAGGGCTGGGGGGATTGGAGTTGGGGCGGTTCGGGCTCCATTGCCGCGTCAGAGCCTCC
>DWHP01006197.1:0-11533 GCA_018247895.1 Parnassius honrathi | reverse complement strand
CTTCCTTGCCCTAAAACCCTCTCAGAAATGAGGGGAGGCCTGTGCTCAGCAGTGGGACGTATATAGGCTGCAACTTTGCTTTACTTTTACTTTATGAATTGATCGAGACGAGTACATTTTGAGAAATCTCGAAAAAAAAATTTTGAAAAACCGTTTTTTTGGAATAACTTTTAAACGGCTTTACCGATCGACTCCAAAAACATTAGTTTTTGAAGTCGATCGGTAAAGCCGTTCTTAGCAGCCAGCCAACTCTTAACCTAAAAAAATGACGTCGAATGCCATTTGTAAAATAAATATCGAAGGAGAAAGAATTTGAATAAAACTGTTTTTTAACATAACCTCGAGATTTCGCAACCGAGCAAGTTTGTGCTTCTTACATCATTAGTAGAACGTCATAATTTGGTGAAATTTGGAGCGCTTTGCATTTGAAATTAGTGGGAAGTTCCAGGGATGGCCTACAGGGTCATCCAATTTTTTTTAAAAGCTTAATCCACATTTAAATTCATAATCAAATTTCACTAGGACAAACATCCAGGCTCGGAAGAATTACTCTCAATTGTTCCGTGCGGGATTCAAATCGGCTGTCCTTAGCGCCGTAATTCATTGCTAAGCCACTATATCGGGACTGTCATGCCTATACAAATATATAACGCTATGCAAAACAAGGGTTGCCATCTACCCTGATGGACTTCGCTATTAGAGACCAAGGTGGCCTTGGCCGTTAGTTTTGTTAGCCTTCGGTATGGTTTGTAACAAAATGCTCCCTTCGAAGCTTCCTTCCTAAGGGCTTCCCGAAAAATTGTGAAATTTAATTATCTTTCTTGCAGATCAGAACTTCAAGGTCGTAATAGATGGTACATGCACCGGCTACAAGGCTTTTTTTGTCATCCTTGAGGACGAAAATGGAATGCCTTTTTTCCAGTAAAAAGGGTCTCCGGATCTCCACACTCACCATATGAAACACAGCAACACTAAGCTGCTGCTTTTCGGTGGTATTCTGTGAGACGGTGGTACTTCCCTGGCCGAGCCGACCCATTCTTGTTATAACTATAATATAGTTTCGGCATTGCTCTATCACATAAAGAAATAATGGTGGTGTTCCACAAGACAGCGTACTATAACATACACTGTTTCTTCTGCATATCAGTGATATGTTGCAAATCAGCAATATTCATTACTATGACGACCTGGTAATGCTTTTTAAACTGGTTGTTGCAATGTTTCGTGAGATCACGTCGTCGAATACTGAAACAAACTTGTGTCTCAAGTCAAGTCGTTCTTAAACAAAATATCGGACTGGGGATAACTAAATCTAATCCAGTTTAACCCTCAGAGGACACAGGATTATGCATTTACCGCTAAAAGAACCCCTTCGTCTTATCTCTTCAATTTCCGTCCCCCTGTGAATGATACGTATTTTCATGGTTACTTGGAAGGGAAGTCTAAATTGGCCTCTATAAAGCTAGGCGTGCTCTGCAGAGCGGGACAGTATTTTACGACGACGTACCGCTTGCAACTCTACAAGGTCATTCGGATGCTTAACGGTTCATCATTGTGCGTTTTACTGGTCGTTTTCTTCCTAATAAAGCCTCTTTGTGGAATCCTTTACCATCGGTGATTATTCTGGACCGATATGACTTAAGGGCTTTCATGAAAAGAGCTTACTCTTTTCTGAAGGGCCGCAAACGCACCTGCACACCTCTGGTGTTGAAGTTGTTAATGGGTGGTGGTAGTCACTAACTATCAAGTAAACCACAAGCTTGTTTGTCGCCTCTTTTAAAAAAATATAAGCCTTGTGTCATGTTCCAGCATAACCTTTTACATATTAGGTGGTAGAAATTCTTACTATAATAAAATCCTCATCAGGCCACTATCAGCCACCAGCCAGTGCCGGTGTTGTGTTCGAATATAGAAATCCAGTATAACACTAAGTTGTGAGGCATTCCATCTTAGAACTCGAAGGTCACGACTATAACGTTCTTCACTTCAAGTTGTTAAAGTTAAGAACTGGTAGGCAAATGTTTATGGGCTGCAGTAGCCACTTGCCATCAGGTGAACTTTGAGCTCACTTGTTACATTACACATAACATTGATAAAGTAAAAATTATTTTCAATAATAATTATATGTAATTTATATTGAATAAAAATATCATTCAATTCTACTCTACTCAAGTCTGTTCCACTCTGCCCTACTTTGCCCTACGCTGACCTACTCTGCCCAGTCTGCCCTACACTGACCTACTTTGCCCTACTCTGCCCTACTCTGCCTTACTTTGCCCTACTCTGCTCCACCCCGCACTACTCTGCCCTACTCTGCCCTACACTGCCTTACTCTGCTCCACTTTACCCTACTTTGCCCTACTCTGCCCTACTTTGCCCAATCTACCCAATTCTGCCTTACTCTGACCTACTCTGCCCAATCTGCCCTACTCTGCTCTACTCTGTGCTACTCTACCCTACTCTGCCCCACTCTGCCCTAGTCTGTCCTACTGCATAGTAGGGCAGACTAGACTACTCTGCCCTACTCTGCCCAATCTACCTGACTTTGCCCTACTTTGACCTACTCTGCCCAATCTGCCCTACTCTGCCCTATTCTGTCCTACTCTACCTTAGGCTGCCCTACTCTGCCTTACTGGACCCTACTCTGCCCAACTCTGCCCAACTCTGCCCAATCTACCTCTGCCTACTCTGACCTACTTCGCACAATCTGCCCTTCTCTACCCTACTCTGTTCTACTCTATCGTACTCTGTCTAACTCTGTCCTACTCTAATCTACTCTGTTCTATTCTATTCTACTTTATACCTCAATTTAAAACAAAGAAATATCTATATTTGTTCCGATCGAATATGACACATGCAAGTGGAGCAAAATGTGGGCAATGAGCACAGAGGGATAATCGAGCGTGTAAACAAATGTCATAAGCGTTGAATCCACTAGTTAGTCTGTGACTCAGTCTAGAGTGCCGGTTATATAAAAAGTACTCTGTGGTCAAGAGCTCGGAAAAACAACTCCAACGTTTTTGGTTTGTTGTTTGATGTATTAACTTCTTAAAGTTGATACGTCTTTGACGTATTAACTTTAAGAAGTTAATACGTCATAATACGTCAATTCATCAGTTCAGGATGAGATAAAAGAACGAACACATATTGGCAGTGAATGATGTGGTAAAGTCATGTAAAGACAAAAAGGAGCGTTTTGACTCTGTAATAATAAAGCTACAAAGTTATCACTTTTTGCACCAGCTTTAACATCTAGCTTTTAAAAAAAACTCTAATTCTACACATAATTTAATAATTAATTTTTATATTTCATTCATTACATCCTTTCACAATATCATTGATAAATAAAGGTCGCCCCGGGCCTCCTCTTTGCTGGGCTGGGTGTCGGTCCTTCGCTTACCAGTACGAAGCTGCCATGGACCAGGGCCATCCATTGTGGCATTCCTTGAGGGAGGCCTATGTCCAGCGATAGACTTGTGAAGGGCTGTGATGATATTCATGATGACTTATATTTAATCGAGTGACGTCATTCGTTCTGATAAATTTAGTAAACTGAAGTGTATGCATTTTGTTTAAAAAAAATTTAGAATCACCACTCAATTTATTTTCACGTCAAGTATCGGATGAGTAATTTCCCACCGCGCTTGTAAACATTTTGGTTGTTTCTGAACTCTATATTATTTATATTCGCGTCTGGTTAGTGTGAGATGCTATAAACTCTCTCCAAAGAATTCAATAAAACTTTTAAACGTGTTGTAAATGCAGTAGGCCTTTCGTTGAGCTCAGGTGGTTATTTGAATGTCATTAAGGTATTTTCATGGAGGGTAGTGGATATTCTGAACCTCCACTAACCATGTATGATGGATGCAGGTGTCTCAGGACCGTGCTTTGTCGCATTACTTGCGGGAGGCCTATGTTCAGCAGTGGACTTGTGAAAGGCTGTAATGATGATGATGGTGATGGAGGTATTTTCAAAAAATGTTGTCGCCTGTCTGACTACTTGTCTGTCTGGGTTAATGTTCAGGCTTCACCAACGGACAGAGTGCAGCCATAAGTGATATAAGTTATGTTTATCCGAAAAACACTAGTGCTTTATTTTCTGCCTTTTAAAGTTGATTTGAATCACAGTCGATTTTTTACATTTTTCTTTAACTTAAATACCATCTTTTACCATTTTTGCCGTGTTGATGTTGTAATATAAAATGAAAAATGACGTTGCAATACTATCCAATGACGTTGTAATAATATCCCACATAAAATGATTGTTGTTGTTTTTATTAGTCGCTCGAGAGAGCAGGCAAAGGAACTAAGCCATACAGCCTTGTCTTTTTTAATTTGAATATGCAGAATTAAAGTGTAAAGGACGAAACCAAGTCTTATTTTTCTTCTTTTCATATCTTCAAAAATCATAAAGGCCGAAGCCAAGTCTTATTTGTATTATAATCTTTGTAACTTTCAATCCATGTAGATTTCATATTTCTTTTACAATCTTCATTTTATATATTATTTCTTCACAATATGCTGATGCGTCACATTGCAAAGTTTTTGGGAGATTTTGACGACAGCTCAACCCAACGGACTGTTGATGACGATAGCCACTCAAGTTCATAAGGCGTCCAAGCGATCAAATTAACTTGAGGTTTATATCAACATCAAAACACTTGTTTCGTCGTTTTCTCTAATAGTTCACACGCGCAGACATTTAATTCACAAAATTACATCATTTTTACGAATTAAAATCCACTTCAAACCATTATTCAAGCGACAAAACAGGAGCGACAGTCCATCGTCGGCCAAGTTCCCGCCAAAACTCCCATATAAATGTAAGAGGTGACATAGAGAGGCAGGGCAAAATAGAGAAATAAAAATCTGCTGTTGTCTATTAATCCCCCTCTTATGAGGCAATTGATGAGTAGGTCTATGTTTAGCGGGAACTTTAACGGGCTGTGGTGATGATGATGATGAAATACCATTTTGCAAAAAAACTATTAGTGTTAAAAGATAAGGTGTTATAACCTTTTTAAGTAAATTAATGAATCTTCAATTTTTATTTGAAACGTTTTTCTAAATCGTTTAAAACTGAGTTTTAAGTGGTTTTCCTTACGATATGTTTTTTTGTAGAATAAGGGTAACACACGAGCACACAGGCCACCTGATGGTAACTGAATACTGTGGCCTTTTACATTTATCCTCAATTAAGAATCAAAATGCGGATGTGTTGTCAGCATATAGAACAAAGATGAAATCGCTCGTATCCAGTTCTCTACACTGACAGACGAAACTGCTGCTGAAGCTGAAAGCTGGTTTACTCTGAGAGCGTGTTGCTCCCCCGGTCGACTTGACCCATTCGTGTTATAACCATAATAAAGCGGCAACATGACTATTATATATTATTTATTATGGACTTTTCGCCAGACCTAACATACCCGGATTGTAAACGGCGTAAAAGCAGCGCAAGCATCGTCAAAGGTGAGGGACAATTGCTGACATGTGACAATTGGGGGGCCATCCTTCCTACAATGGTAAAGCAATATGTTCAGCTTTGGAAGTCCACAGGACCGATAAAAATAAAATAACTCGTTCTCAAACTCAAAAAGGTTTCTTTGACATTCTTCATTCGTTCTGGACTTTGAGGACTAAATTAAAAAAATTTAACGTTCGCTACACTCGGTGGTTGGTTCTTCAAGCTATATGGTCGATATGGTCAGCTTGTGTATTATTAACATGTTCTTTATTTTGGATTATATGTATTTAGGTCACATCATTTATGCAACAAAATTCTAAACAGTTAGTTAATTCAAATAATAGTTGCGTAGGATTTGCAAATGAGTGCTCAAAGAATAGAGTCTCACATGCCGAGCATCTAATAGAAATTTACGTTCAATGGACGGGACTTCTTGCCAAATTCCACACAAACCATCACGTATAGTTTATCACTAACCATTACTCGATATGTTGTAACCAGTTCATGAGGTGTCTGAACATAAAACGCAATGTATGCAATGTACAACGATAATTACATCAATACGCAGTTCTGCGATGCCGACCTCTTTTTAATACGTGCAACATAAATAGTTCAGAGCGAATCAAATCGGGAGCAACCTCAAAGTTATAAATCTTGTTTGACGTACATACGCTTAATATGAGTACTAAAAAGATTTTTGAAGGTCATTAAATAAATATTAACACTTCATATCCAGAATAGGATCATCAAACGAGGCTATTTGTAATTTCCGAACGCGATTATCAATAACATAGACTAAGATACTAACGCTATCTATTTTATTTTATTTCTGTAATATCACATTAGCGTACATGTTTATCTATAGGTAATATATATGTGGATCCTAATGCAGCGCATCTATATTCGTTTAAGAACTAAAATTCAAATGTGTTGTCAGCCCCAATTTCAAGGATGGAATACCTCATTACCAGTAAAAAGAGTCCCCGGTTTTCTACACTCACCGTATGTAAAATAGCATTATTCAACTATTTTACGCTGATATCCTACGAGAGGACCATGTCCTACCCCGGTTGAGTCGAGCCATACGATATTTGCAAGCTGTGAGGTATTTCTACTTTATTCTAACACCACATTGGTCTTCTTTGTTTGATTGTCCTATTGAAAAGGACTACAGAAGTCACTTACAATTAAGTAGACTGCTGATCGTTTCATATTTTGATTTTTGAAGAATATTTATATGAATACTCAGAACGATTTACACTTAAATTGCACTATACGCTTTAATAACGTACGCAAAAAAATTAAAAGATAACGCCAATGTTGAGAAGAAAATTTAAAAGTATAAATAAAAGATAAAAATAAAACCAACGTTGATTTAGTACTTTCGTAGTTTTATGTATCTTTAATGGATATATCATTAGCATCATTAAATTTGATATCGTTTCGTAGCTTCAACAATTTATCTTTAAGCTTTTTGTCAACATCCTTCTTTTTGTCTTCGAGCACCATTCTCCGCAACATCTCTTTCATTTCATTCACATTACTGATATTTTTATTACTATCAGTATGAACGGTTTTTAATTTCCTCTCAATATCAAGAACCGTTGCATTATTTTCGAATAAATAATTATCGATTTGATCAAAGTAGCTGTTGTTTCCATATGCGCAATCTTTTACTTCTTTAATGAGATCAAATGCCTCGTCTTCCAGAGTCTTTACCACTTCTATTAAACAGGCTTCGTGCATAGCACCATGTGCCATTAACTTTGTTAGTTCCACTACACCCTCTATCAACTTTCCAGTTATATCCATCATGGATGCTTTTATGATTGGAGACTATGAAATCAAAATAGATATAAAGTAACATGCAAATTTAGAACAAATTTTTTGATTTATACACTTATAGTTTAACGATTTAAAATCAGACTACTCGGTATCGCAGTGATTACGTGTCTACCTGCGTTTGAAACAGTAAGTGATCTTTCTATAAGAAATAGGGATGTCAAACAAGCACACAATCCACCTAATTATAAGTGGATGTTGTGGCCCATAGACATCTTCATTAATCTTCAACTAAGAATCAAAATTAAAATGCTTTGTCAATCCTTACCACAACAATACTCGCTGTATCCAAGATGGAATACACGAGGCAAATAAGACCAGGGGCTCAGTGCTCCCTAAAATTCAACGGTACTCGAACAACCTATAACCATGGTAAGCGTATGCTGTGGCCCATAGACATCTACATCTATCCTCGATTTAGAATCATAATGCGGATACGTTATCGCCCCTGAGGACTACGATGTCTTCACTTACCATACGAGACTTGACTAGAATTATATGAGAGCATGATCTTACCTCGGTCTAGCCGACCCATTCGCTCTACAACCATTTTGTAGCTAGACACGTGAGACAAATTAATGGCGTACAAATAATTATTTCGAATCTGTATCTTTATATTTAGGGTCACTATCACTTAGTGTGAAGACTTGTAGACGACATTGATATTGTATTATATATACCTACCTTAGCCCACTCAAAAGGACAAAAACGTAACTTTCAATATAAAGTTAAAGCTGACTTCAAACAACTAAAAATAAGAAAACAATTTTACATGTCTGAAGTCACGGCTTTAATTTTTCTGTACAATACGTCTTAGCACCGATTTCAAAATGTGGAATTCATATATTATTCATTGTAGTTATTTGTTTACATTTATAATTAATGCGAAAACAAAAAATAAAGAAAAGTTTACTATTAAAAAAAATCTACTATTTGATAATGATAACTATTTGATGATAAGATATGGTACTGCACTTACTTTTAAAGTGCAGTCACAACAATACTCGTTTTTTATGATTACAATTTTTTTATTGATAATATAATTTATATTGTATGTTATATTTAATAAATACCTATTATTAACAAACACCTTTCGCAAAATTTTAAAATCGTAGGTATACCAAAGATCAATTTTAAATTTGAAAAAGGAGGCATTCCACCTTAGCTCTCAGGAGTGACAACGCATCTGCGCTTTGATTCTTAGTCGAGGATATATGTAGATGTCTATGGGTCCACTTACCATCAGGTGAACTGTGTGTTCATTTGTCACACTTTATTCTATAAAAAAATTCTAACGTCACGTCACCCTGTAATAATATATAAAATATCAGGTTGAAAATTTGAAATAGTGAACCCTGTCTAGCGTGGATAAGTCTATATCCGCGCTAAACATGATAACATATTCGCCACAAAACCCAGCAGTAGATTAATAGCTGCTATTTGAAGAACAAGGAGAAGTTTGATACGAGTGCATACCTTAGATATGACACATTTTATGACATTCTTCAAGGAGTCGTGCTCGTGCCCGCACAGCTTCAGAAGTACGTCGATTTCTTTTCTCTTCGCGTAAATCTATAATTTATAAATAAAATATATATGTGTGGTAGGACACTAGGTTCGTGTCTCTATGTCTCGTATGTTAATTACAGGCTAATTAAAGTATTCCATTTTAGCCCTCAGAGCCTTCTTTATTTAAAGTTGGTAACGTATCTTAAACCATCTTTATTATAGTTCTTGAACATGTCTGTGGGTTTTAGTAGTCACTTACTGCACTGTAAGTTTATTTGCCTCAACTTTAACGTTATAAAAAGGAAGTTAATCTAAATATTTATATTTATTAACTTCGTTCTAATCATCAACAAGAATTCATGAGGCCTATGACTTAAAGATCCATAGAAGACTTACTGGTTTTACTCCTTGCTTTATCATGTCCTTCAAAGCTACCACTTTTCCAACAGCTCGAGTCGGATCTTGACCTATTAACGCATACCCGCACACCACCATTTGGTGCAGCGCCTTCTCTGCCATAGCAGACGTGTCATTTTGCTTGCTCTTCAAGCACGAATCAACCTACACATTAAAACGTGTGAGATTAAAATATTGAACGATTAGTTGCGTTTTTCAAGCAATTTTTTTTCTTCTTTTTATAGTCCCATAAAAGTTCACTGGTGGACAAGGGTCTCCCTGTTTTAGGTAGGATTTGTCTTAATCTTCACGCTTGGGAAGATTAACGATTACAACACCAGATGTGTAGCACCTTTAAGCACCCAATCGGAACGTACACTTTAAAGATATTTAATATGCCCAGCACGCTTACAAATCTTAATGTAGTCGTAAATTTTACAAAAAGATATAAAACTGAAATCTATGATGAAACGAGCGGACGAAAAACAAAGGTTGACGTTCCGTTTTATATGTATAAAGTGACTAAGGTCGCAATAACACTAGCATTTGTCGGGCGTACGCGTTCCTCTAACGTATTGCCGACGATGCGCGCACTCGGCGCAAATACAGCCTTTTTTGTCAACAGAAACAATCTGGTACAATGAGTCTCAACTGCTTTACCACGTTTTATTTTGAGAACGATTCGATGAATATCATATTATAAACATTTAAAGTTTTAGTTAATAGTCTTAAATTATATTTAATCAAATTTCCTTAGGCACTCTAACCATTAAAGTTACATGTTTCAACTTTTCGTATTGGATAGAAATTGGAAAGAATAATAGCAGATATTTACGAATATTATTATTACATTCGCAAATGTCCGCTCTTCGTCGACAAATTAACTGGTCGATTGTTAGATGATCAACTGTCGACGCGACAGAATTTTTCCTTCTATTTGTCCGTTGAATCTGTGCCTATCGCTAGAGTCCTTATGAAATCCATTTTGTCCTGACTGTATGGCGCCAACTCTCTCGATTCAAAATAGGTAAACCTTGTGTTCGGGACGCGCGCAATGCAGCAGTACGTTCAGTAAGAACGCTGCGTCTGCATTCTAGTCTGGTGCGGTCTACGCGCACGCCCGACTAACGCTACTGTGATCGCGCACTAAAATACTATGTGTAAATGTAGACTATTTTAGTGCATTTTAAATAATGTTAATATTAGAAAATAACATTATATTAATAACATTAAGATATAAAAAAAACTAATTACCTGTATCCCTGTGTGTTTCTTCATCAAATCCAACATACTCTGCAGTTCCATCAAGCTGTCTTGAATGTGCATCGTACCGTTTTGCAACAGCAGCCTGATCTTAACTAAGACCATGTCGACCGATCTTTGGATGGATAATAGTATTAAGTTGTATCCTAAAATATCTCTATATATAAGAAACAATTGCTGGCCGTTAGTCTCGCTGAATCTCGATTGAAAAACGCGCTGAAAAACGACTTGATCGATTTTGACGAATTTTTTACGTTGTTTAATGATGGGTTAAGATTCACATTTAGACTTGGTGGGTGGCGCTGTTGTTGAAACCCATAAATCACCATCGCTAGTCATAAATAAATAAACGTGTTCCTGTACCATTTATCCAATGACGATTAAATTAAATATTTAGCACAGTTACAGACGGTTTCAATTTTGAATATTGAAAAATTTCGGAGTTGGAAGTAAAAGGGAAGATCTCCCACTGAGAAAGGTGTTCTGCCCCAGGAGCGGTCAACGCTCCGTTTGATAATTCGGTGGTGTTCTCTTTATTACATGCGTATTATATATATACCGTTTTTGATTCGGAACTTTGATAGCGCGATTTAGGCTTCGATGTGTTTCGCTTGTAAAACCCATAGGAAAACTGCGGCGGCGTAAAACGATTTGACTTAGATCCCCGGGTCGTCAATACATCTGTTGTCTTGTTTGTTTTAAGTTAGCTGTAGGTGCTTGCAGGATATAGTTAATCGGCTATGGTGGGTAGTAAGCTCGTTTACAACTCTAAAACTTTAAAAATCTAAAAGAATCCAGTATAATTACAGGCGGTAAGTCATTTCATTGTAGTCCTCAGGGGTGACAACGCAACATCGATATAAAGGGAAAGATATATTCGTGCGAACAAAATTTTTTTACGGCTCAAGCATAAAACAACAAAAAGCGAAGCAACAGTATCCTAATGGCAGGCCGCGAACCGCGAACTCAAAAGATCGTGGGCTTGAATCCGCCATTCGACTACTGGCGTGAACCACTCGTAACACAAGCAATTTAAGCTTACCATGAGTGGTTAAAGGG
>DWHP01006196.1:0-11533 GCA_018247895.1 Parnassius honrathi | reverse complement strand
CCCGTCTAACAGCCATGAGATTAAGAGTGTGATCGGAGAGTTTTTGTGTTCTTCTGCGGCGGGTCTTGCAGAACTTATCTCCGACCGCATGGACAGTTTCCACGAGCTTGTCATTCATATCGTCCACTGTATTGCAGTCTTCTAGGCACTGAAAGCGGTTTTGTAACTAGAGCTGAAAGGTTTCGGGATTCTGAATTAGAGCACGACGGGGACGGAGCGTTTACTTCATTCGACGAGACCTCTTCAACCTAACGTTTAGCTTCAGTGTGCCTCTAACCATTCGGTGATCACTGCCAGTTTTCATCCTCGTGATCACGGAACAGTTGGCGTCTGGTCGTCATATGAAGTCAATCTCATTTTTTGTCGAACAGCCGAGGCTCGCTTAAATACACAAACCGAACGCTCCATTACGTCCAATAGTGAGTCAGATTGATTCGCCAACAGATTGGCTCAACGAAAAAAATTCGCCAAAAGAGTCTTCATTTTATATATTTTTTCTTCACAATATGCTGATGCGTCACATTGCGAAGTTTTTGGGAGATTTTGATGACAGCTCAACCCAGCGGACTGTTGATGACGACAGCCACCCAAGGTCGTAAGACACCCAAGCGATCAAATTAACTTGAGGTTTATATCAACATCAAAGCACTTGTTTAGTCGTTTTCTCTAATAGTTCATATGCGTAGGCATCTAATTCACAAAATCGCATCACTTTTACGAATTAAAATCCGCTACAAACCATTATTCAAGCGACAAAACAGGAGCGACAGTCCGTCGACTGCCGAGTTCCCGCCAAAACCTCTTAATTTTTATAAAATTCTTTCATTATAAGATACACAATTTTTTTCTATTCGTTATCAATATAATTTTTATAGATTTTTGTACATTACTCTGAATCATAAGTCATGACCTTGTAAAAGTATACAACTAATATCATTTTTTTTACGATAATTTTGGTCTTACAGGCTTTCTCTTATCTTACACGGCTTTTTAAAGTCACTTGATAATGAACCGTTGGTTATAAATAAAGGCAATAAAGTATCATTTTCTAGTTTATATCATAAAATCTAAAGTCTTCTACTTAGAATTTATTGCATTTTCCAAATTTATGTTTGAGCAGAAGCTTTCAGTGGATATAAATGCAAGGTACGTCAGAGAAACCGGGTACGTTAGAGAATCAGCTGATTTGTGACACATAAGAAATTGCGATTTTTTGTTGTTAAATTACATACATAATCTGATTATAAATATATAAATATATTTATGCTATATGCTCATGGACTAGTACGATTTCCGTTAAATAATAATGAACCAGAGACATACAATAGTTCTATTACAGCGTTTGACCTTTCCACGAGGTCGACATATTAAACCAAAAGTGCTCATAATTCGAAGCAGTGACCACAAACCAATTATATCTTGCACCAAGTCGAAGTTGTGATTCGAAATTCAAATGTCAGCAGAAGTGACGTGTGACCCGATAATGGCTGATGCGTGCACGACAAAACGGAAACCGTTCGGAAATTAGCTTCGTTCAACGTCTCCGTGACATTTTAAATCACAGTGCTGAAATCAGAATTCAAGCAACGTACAATACACAAATTGAATTGCACGAATGTTTATATATTATTTCATTTATAGTAAAAATGACCCTGTTTTCAAAACGAATAAGGTACGTGAGGGTAATACGGTCACCTTAAGCTTTGCCGCCCTATAAAACCAAAATTAGCAGAAGGATAGAGACAAAATATAAAGCCATATACTATAACTAATATATTAAGAATACAATAGCTAACAAGCTTTGCACCGCGGTTATTATGGTTGTAGTATGAATGGATCGGCTCGACCGAGGAAGGACCGCGCTCCACAGAATACCAGCGTAAAATAGCAGCTTAATGCTGCTGTGTTTCGTATGGTGACTGTAGAGTACCGGTGACCGGTTTTACTGGAATCGAGGCATTCCATCTTAGTCCTCAAGGGTGACAACGCACCTGCATTTTGATTCCTAAGCGACGTTAAATGTAGATGTCCATGGGCCACAGCAACCACTTACCATCAGGTGGACAGTGTGCTCGTTTGTCACCCTATCCTATAAAAAAAATTAGGAACACATCGATAAATTAAATTATATAAAGCTAACTACACTACATAATACCAAAATCAACTACAATATTTACTAATAGCTGGCCCGGTAGACATTATTACACCCTTTCTGGTTGGTTACGCGATGATTTTCACACATTCGATTTTTCAATTTATCATATCATTGATATTTTCGGGATTCTTTATGACTAATAGAACCACCACAACCATTATAACATAAACTTTAAAAAAAATAACCCTTCTTTTTTTAATCTTCCGTAAGCCGATAAAAAATTGCCTATATTTGTTATACGCCATAATTTACTGCTTACACACCAAAATTCATTGAAATCCGTCCAGTAGTTTTTGCGTGAATCGTGAACAAATAATTTTTCTACAGATTTATCATATGTATACGGTCAACCGTCAAAATGGCGTTGATAAAGCAGCGCCCTTTTCATCCTTTATTATTTCATGGACTGATGAAGAGCTGTCGTATCACAGAACTATTTGTTCGATCAAGGCTATAGGTTTTGAGTTATAAGAAAGTGACCATATTAACCACATGACCATATTAACCTCACGTACTGTATATGTTATGTATAGAACAGAATAGCGTATTTTTAATTCAATACAGATTACAAGTATACTTATTTATAGACATTTTAGCTATATCACTGGTTCGGCAAAAACCTCGGTCCTGGGAAGTACCAGCAGGAAACCCAGTGGAACTTTTATTATTGTTTATATTATTGTTTAATTAACTTATGTTTATCTACATGAGTAATAAAGATTTTTTTAAAGCCATTTACAATATAATATTTTACACAATTTTAGTCAGAAATAATTTAGAAACAGCATTGTAGCGATCACCTCATTCCCAAGGACTATTATCAGTGATGTACTCTTTAGTAGCACTAATAACGAGTACTAAATAATATTTGCGTAGTAAATTTTTTTAATGTTTTGATAGGACTGCATATTTTCTGGGATTTTGTTGTAAAAGCGTATAAATTTCCCCATGAAGAAATTACTGACTCTATGAGTCGTGTAACTGGAATGTTAATGTTGTGTTCGGAACATAATATATTAAATGATATTTTTGATGTCACCAGTCGATTGCTTATTGTGTTGGCTGTTTTTTAGAATACTAATATTTAAGGTAAAGTTTTTTTCTGAAGTGGCTACAATTCAATGGAGCAAATATATTAATATGTCTCATAAGAAAGGGTGACGCACGAACTAAGCTGAACAACTGACACAAGAAAGAACCTCACTTTTACTATATAAAGAGCTAATTCAACCCATGGATAGCACCTGCATATAATCCAAGGGTTTGTCGTAAATTAAAAAGTACACGAGTAACCCGAATTCGATCCCGCAGGCACCAATGAAATTATTAGTTGCAATTTTAAGTGCTAGTTTACATGCTACGTGCTCGGAATTCATTGCCACCATATGAAAAAATTACCATCTTGGAATTATCAGATGCAAAAGAATTTAAAATTAAATTAATATGAAAGGAAAAAACTGAAAATGACTTGTTCATTAATAAAACAAACATACGTCCTTTTTACCATTTGCGGAAAGCAACTTCGTCTATTAATATAATACTCCTTAAACCGTGATGTCTCAAAGACTATGTTTACGTTCGTTTGAGCGGGAAACCGGTTTGATAGCAGGGGCGCATATGTATAATAAATCTCCATAGACCATTCGGGTCCTCCCCTCTGTTGCCCGTCGAGTTGGATTACTATGGGCCCTAAACCAGTCGACCTTCGTCTGGGCAACTCAGGGCCGTAACAGACTAGGCGCTTAAAATTTCAAAACACGCGAGCAATCCGAATTTTGGGTCAGATTACCTACTACCCCATGGGTGTCATAAGATGCGACAGAGGGAAACTGAGGCAGGGGATGGGCAGTAGCATCTTTCTGATAACAGCTAAATAAAAAAACTGCGGTTGCGAACCCGCTCACCAAGCGTGGCAACTATAGCAATATATCCCCAGGACAAGAGTTACAAAGAGACGGCCCCCAGTCCCCGGCGACCCCGCTATTCCTGGCTACGGTGGCGACCATGGTAACGGCTGGGCAGAGGGTGCTAAGAATCTCCGGTGGTTTTTCGGTTACCACCTACGATGAGTCGACCTGGCATACACCCAAGAACCCTGAACACTGACGAGAATATCCTGGAGCTAGAATAAGAGATAGACAAGTGGCGCTGGAATATTATAGGATTATCTGAGATCCTAAGAGAGGGAGCGGACACGGTAATCCACGCATCCACTGGGAGGACCACCATCTGTACCAAGGAGGTGTCGGATTTATCGTCCACAAGTATCTCGTTGTAAAGATTGGGAGTGTCATCGACAAGGGTTGTGTACCTTAATCTCAGAATCACCAAAAGGTATTCGTTGAAGGTCATATAAATCTATGTACCAACCTTCGCACATCTCGATGAGAAGGTGGAGGAAATGTTTGAGGATATTTCTAGAGTATTGCATTACTTCAAAACCCATTACACGATGTTAATGGGATACTCCAGCACAAAACTAGGCACAGAAGAAAGCGGTGAGCTGAAGGAAAAAAAGAAATTTAGAACAGGACAACGGAACCCAAGGGGCCAGCAGCTGTCCAATTTCATGAAAAAAGAGATACTCTTTATGATGAACTCTTTCTTATAGAAGTGGCCCCATAGAAAAATGACCCGGTTGAGTCCCGACGATTCGACGAAAATGAGACTGACTTCATTACGATAACCAAACGGCAACTGTTCAGTGATGTCTCAGTGATCGCAAGTGTGAAAACTGGTGGCCATCACCGAGTGGTGAGAGGCACACTGAACCTAAACGTTAAGTTGAAGTGTTCACATCTAATGAATTCAACGCTTTGTCCATCTCGTGCTCTAATGCAAAATCCCGAAAATTTTCAGCTCCAGCAAAACCGTTTTCAGAACTCGGTATTAAGTGTACTTAAATTAGTTATGTGTCAAAAATGTTAAGTATTTTTATGGCCTATTATTTTTAAAAACACTTTATTTTACAATTTTTTGTAATATTTATTTCTCCCGAAAACAACCCCAAAATCCCGATATTTTAAAATGTCCAGATATTTGGTTTTATATCTGGCATTCCTACCTGAAACGCATGCTTACTGCAATTTTCTTAAAGAGGCCTTGCCTTACTGTAGACTGGAAAGGCCATAAGATAAAGAACAGTTTACTAACTAGCTTCCGCAGCTGTGTGGCGATGACAGCAATCTCATCGTTGAACAACCAGCGCAGGTTGAGAAAAGACGTGGGGTAGCCCACGATCTGCTCAGCATCGGACACCACGGTGCGCCAACCAAGATCATCCCGACGATCTGTTCCGGGCCGATGTGGGGTCGAGTGGTAACTATGGAATCTAAATAAAAGTTAAGTAAGGTTAAGAAAAGCCACAGTGGCATGTAGTAGCTAGCCAGGGTTCGGACCGCAAACATAAATGTCGTGGGTTCAAATCCGCCATCCAACTTCTGTCATGAATCATTCCGAACAACTAAAATTTTAAGCTTGCCAGGAGTGGTTAAAGGGAATATTATTAATGTTAATAGCATACATAAATACATAAACACTCACGCCTGTCACCAAGAGGGGTGGGCAGAGACTACAGGCTTCCGTTCGGCTCGATCCTGACACACCTCTCTCGCCTCCTCCACATCCATACACCTACGCATACATACTCGTTGGTTAAGGTTACTCCTAACTTGGCCCATTTTTAATATATTTGGTCGATAAACTTTCGCCTAGGACGTCCCTTTCCGACTCTTCCGTTCACTTCTGAAACATAAATTTGCTTTGTCACTCTTTCTTCATTCCTTCTTTCCATATGACCAAAGCAACGAAGCATTACTTTATTAATCTTGGTCACATCATCATCTTGCAAACCACACTCTTCTCTTATCACAATTTCTCACCTGTCACTGTTGATTTAACAATAACGTACCACTTAACGACCGCATTTCTACTGCGTTTATTCTACTCTCGTGCTTCTTCTCCCACACCCAACTTTCACTACCATACGTTAAAGTAGGGGCCAATACAGCATTGTGAATTCCATTCCATTCGTGCATTTCTGACACTTTCTGAATTTCCACAGTAGAGTTTAGGGCCCCATTTACTCTATTTCATGCGTTCACTCGTCGTTCTATATCCTTGTCATATCTCCCATCCCTGCTAGGTACACATCCCAAATATACAAATTCATCTACTTGCTTGCTTACTTGCGATCAGCCGTTGTTATTAATGTTAAAAGCAATAGTAGTATTTATTTAAAAATTGATAATATTCAAAAGCCTTTATAATATTCAAATACATTCGAAAAAAATATGGTATTAATTTCACCGTGAGGTGACGGTGTAGGAATCTCCTCTACACCGTATCGTACCATGGCTGTCAATGGATAGCAACATTTCACACGGTAGATACACGCTGCAGCTATCTATGCATAGCTGCAACACTAATGGGTGGACTCGACCGGGTAGAACCATGCTCGCAAAGAACACCAGAGTGAAACAGCGGTCTAACACTGACAGACTACCCAGCCTACTACTAGGCTGGGTAGTCTGTGATAATACTGCAGTGTTTCGTACCATGAGAACCGGAGACCCTTTTTACTAGAAACGAGGAATTCTATCTTAGTCCTCAAGGGTGACGCGTATACATTTTGATTCTTAATTGAAGATACATGTAGCTGTCTATAGGCCACAGTATCCACTCGCCATCAGGTATACTGCTCGTTTGTCACGTTAATATAAACAGTTCATATGGCACAATTTGACACTTCAATGTTACAAAACATTTTTATTAAATTATTGACATGCAAGCTATTCCTGTAGTCTCACGTGAATTCACCCGGTGGTAATTGGTACGTTACCACTGCTAAGATTCTTACAACCAACTCTAAACAAAAAAACGTGCGTTCAGCTCACATGCGACAGAAGTGAAACCTTCAAATGAAAAGAAATAACAAATACTTTGAAGACTTCAAGTTCGGCATAAAATATAAGACAATTTAGTTTTATAGTAAATAAATGTAACAATCCTTTTAATATATTATATATTAGACGTATAGATATTATATTTTCTTTCAAGTAAAACTATAACAGCGCCACCCACCTCATTCTATAGGTAGTCACTTTATCAAACAACTGATTGACACCCAAGGTGGTACCTACGTAAAATTGACGCTAGATGGCCTGAATTTATGAAATCATGAATTTTTAATGATTTTTTTTGCAATATGGTTAATTGTATTTTTTAATTTTTTTACTGTTTACTGCCGTTGCCACGAGGCTTCCATTTCTATATGAAAATCATAGATTATGAAAAGTGAACCGTACAAATAGGAAACGCACGAAACTACCTACTACCGGTTTTGATAGTTCTTTTTTAATTCAAGTTAGTATTTTTACTTATTTTATTTAAACGACATATTTTAATCCGACCATGTTTAAAACATCTAAAAAAGTCTTCGACATTGTTAATGTACTTTTAAAAGCACGCCACTAATTTTTACGGCGATTGGATTAATTTCCCTTCAAATGTTTATACTCTTTTTTTCTCGCGAGCATTGAGCTATAATATTTCATTTTCTCCCACGCTAAATCTTATGAATTTATGTGACTGTCTCTTTTTACTGTCACTTTTTCGTTTCATAGACTTTCAAATCACAACGATGCTAAAGAAGATTTCACTTCAAAAGACCACATGTACTTTGTCACCCTGAGGAATAAGATTCATACATATCGCCACAACTGTAATCCCCGATGTGTTATTTGTCTAGCATGTCGTTGAAGTCGACTAATGAGATATTAGGTTTGTGCTTGTCTCTTGCGATTCCTATCACTTATTTCACAATTTTTCATCTTAATCCATAATTTTGGGCAAATGTTAACCTTAAATTCCAGATCGACATAGGACTATGATGTGATGCTTCACATTCTATCATCATTACTCATATTTCATATATTGTGTGACACTAACTGTAGGTACATGCATTTTTTTACTATTTTAAACCACACGATTTTGCATCATAAGTGTTGATGCGGCCGCACTGACTTAACAAAAGCCTATTCCCTCTGTCTTGAAGACATCCACATTGTAATCATTCCTTTGCTTTACGCGTAACGAACGATGAAGGAAACCGTTTAGTTCGAATAAGTCCTAACTCGACAACGAAAGGGTGGAGACAAACCGAGCGTTTGGTAGTCCAATGGTGGAAGGGAGACTTTCATTCATAAAATTTATCTTTATAAGTGAGTGGATGCCCGTGCCCAGGAGTGGTACGTATTATAGGCTGTAACTTTAACTTTTAACTTTAAGTGATTCTAGGAGTTTTATTATAGGAGAAGGGTGACAAACAAGCACACAGTCCACCTGATGGCAAGTGGTTACTGTGGCCCATAGACATCTACATCTTTCCTCGATTACTAATTTTTTGTCAAACGTGATGACTAAGATGGAACGCCTCCTTTCCAGTAAAAAGGGTTTCCGGTTCTTTACACTCACCACACGAAACACAGCCGCATTAAACTACTATTGTACGCTGGTATTCTCTGTCGTGAGCGTGGTCCCTCTTCGGTCGAGCCGATCCATTCGTGCTGCAACTATACTACTAATATAGTTGCAGTATGGCCCTACCACGTATAATGTGCTGGTTATCTGCAGAACGGGGCAGGAGGTTGATTGCTACCCAGACATACTTCTAGGCTTTAAACAGCTAATGATTTTTTATATAGCTACAGCGTAACTCTACCACGTGTAAAATAAAAACAACACACCTACCTTTCATGATTTAATATGTATTTTGAAAAATTTACACAATTAAGTCTAGAATTTAGATCAAATATTCCGGTCCATTCACGTAGACCAACCTGTCTATCTTTATTAAAGAATTGAGATGAAGTTGTAACAATATTTCGGCAAGCTAAATGCTTTTTATTAACGAGCAACACCACTCTTTCCAGCATTTCATTGAATTATTATTATATATATTATTATATATTTCGCTGAATATTTAAATTTCCACTGATATCTAAAATACGTTATGTCAAAATGTCACATGTCTTTGCCGTGTTAACGCCTGCAACAGAAATGTTTATTTTTATTTTGAAATTAATAGTTTTTTTTTATTTTCTAACAAATTTATTCGCTGCCATTATCCACACAGCAATATACGATAATACAATTTCGCAATATGTACTCTCAAATTTGCAAAGAAGGTTTGGAATAAGTAATATAAGCAAATAGCGAATAAATATTAATTAAAAAAAATCTTAAACATTTTCACATTTTATCTTTTAAATTCAGAATGCGTAATGCATTATTTTAACTGATTGTCTCTCATAAATATCTAAGCCTAATATTTTACTACGCGCGCACAAATTCGTAAGGGTCGCTTGGTCGGGAAAACCCTTACGTTGTGAGTAGATTCGCACACAGAGGAGCTCGAGTACGTGTAGTTGTTGCCCATAAACAATATTCCATTCGAGATAATTTCAAATAAAAGATTTATCATACATTTTAGATATACAAGATTATTTTTCAAAGAGTATCCAATTTTTATATTTAAGTTTAAATAAAATAAATAAAGACAGTTTTTTTAAAACTTAACTCGTATTTAAAAAAAACTGTCGTTATTTAAATTATTTAAACCTAAATATAAAAATTAGATACTCTTTGAAAAATAACCCTGTATATCTAAAATGTATGATAAATCTGCGGAAGTGAAGTAGCAATCCATACGCAGCACGAAACAATATCAACTCACTTCTATAACGATAATAATGTAGAAATGAACCAGGAAATGGGCCGCAGCGTTATTCTGATAATAGGTGCAAAGCGTGGCAATTATATATATAATATATCTCCCTATAGAGCAATCTAAGGGGGATCTAATAACATTAAAATGTCTTCCAGACCGCCATTTTACCTAAGGAAGGTCACCTACCTTGGTATTTAAGGAAGTCCACTCACCATTAAAAAAAACTATAGTATTATGATGCTATTTTATGCTGGTATACGGTAAAAGGACTACCCTTTTGGTTGAGCTGACCTATTCATGCCTCGTAGTACCACAACTTTAAAACGTAAAATGCAATTCCTTGCGCTGCAAAGATGCATTCTCATATCTGTGGCGGAACCTGAAAGGTTAAACTGACACGAACAAATTTTAAATAACAAGTACACCATTGTACCTTTAATGAGTCCGGATTGTAATTTATTGTATTTTATTTGTTATGAGATTTATAATATTATGCAGATTAGGTGTCATTAATAATACGAGTTAGCCGTATTATTACCCATCAAAATAATGGCGCATGGCGCTGGAACCTCAATCCGAAGTAAATTACAACTGATTAATACAACCCCCCGTTGCGACATTAATAAAAATGCAATGTGTGTTCTGTTAGAGGCAGACGCAATAACGGTAATTAAACTCAAATACTGCGTGTCTTTCCTTGTACGGATCATCTTTAAATTTTTTACTCGCGAAAACTTTGTACTCTTTTTTTATTTATTTGCTTTTAAGCAAATCGTCGAATCTCGTCGACTCGTCGTCATTCAATCTAGTGGGGGGTCGCCCTATACTACGCCTACCGTTACGAGGCTGCCACTCGAGAACCTTCCTTCCCCATCGATTGTCGGTTCTTCGAGCTACATGGCCGGCCCATTGCCACTTCAGCTTACAAAGCCGTTGGGCTATGTCGGTCACTCTGGTTCTACTGCGGATATGCTTATTTCTGAGTCTATCACGCAGAGATAATCCGAGCATAGCCCTCTCTTTAGCTCGCTGAGCGACCTTGAGCGTCCTCATACGGCCAGCAGTGAAGGACCACGTCTTAGATCCGTAAATCGTCACTGGCAACATGCACTGGTTGTACAATCTAGTTTTCAGAGTTTGAGGTATACCTGAAGAGAAGATGTGTCGTAATTTCCCAAACGCTACCCAGCCGAGTTGAATCCGTCGATCGACCTCCCGGTCGAAGTTGGACTTACCTAGTCGTCAATTAGTGCTCCAAACAACTACCGACATATGTGTGACTGGACATTAAACACAATACTTATTGTGTCCATGTTCATTTTAGGACCTATGTGTGCGTTGGGAGACACCATTGAGGTCATCGAGCATAGTGCTTAGGCCCTCCATCGATTCTGCCATAAGGACTATATCGTCGGCAAATCGAAGGTGAGTGATTTACTCGTCATTGATGTTAATACCGTATCCTTTCCAGTCCAATAGCTTAAAACGTCTTCCAATGCAGCGGTGAAGAGTTTCGGGGATATAACGTCACCCTGTCTTCTTCTCTCCGCAATTAGATAGGTTTCAAACACAGGTTCTGTACTCGGATAGCCATCGTAGCCCTACTGTACAAACACTTCAGCACTTCGATGTACCGACAGTCAACTTGG
>DWHP01006195.1:0-11534 GCA_018247895.1 Parnassius honrathi | reverse complement strand
ACTTAGATAAAATGCCTGGGTAACAGTAAAATTAGTCTTCTAATCTAGAAATAGAGCAGCTTTATACTGCTGGTTCAGTGGTGGTATTCTCTCGTAGCTTGATCCTTCTCTGGTTGTTTTTTTTTTTTTGGGTAGATATACGAGTGTAATATTTATTACAAGAGTTCCCGTCATATTATTGATTTGCCTTTTTTGAATCATTTTTATGAAGAAAAGAGATTACAAATTAATAATATATTATAAAATAATACTGGCACAAAATGAGCTTCCTTAGACTTTTTTTAACTTGTGTATATCTATAAGGTTAAACTGTAATGGTTAGAAGAAAAATTGTCTAATTGTGAGTTAGTTATAGCGTAGCCTTTGATTTTCAAAAAGTTCTTTGTAAAAGCCATTTCTGAATAAAGATATTTGACTTTGACTCAGACTTTGTAGCGATATGTTTTTAACGATGCTACAGCCATAAGTATGCTGTAGCGTGGCTTTACCACGCATAAAAAGTGAATTGCGGTAGGCTAGGACTTTAATCCGCTTTAATTTCGCTTTTTGTGCCGCCAAAGTGTTGCCATCTTAAATCACATAAACAACATTTCTTGACAGATTTAAAAAAATCCAAAAAGATATCACAATACGAAACATGTATTAAGCAAGTTCAGGCACTAGTTTTCTAATATTACGAGACTGAAGTTGGCCCACGAAGCGTACGTTTACATGGTACAGTTGCGCGTAGAAGTGATACCATATATTTAATAATATTTAGACATAATAATAATACTGTTACACTAAAATTGAGCATATTTTTTTAATTTTGTTAAATGCGCTAAATGCTTTTTATAAATTATGAGTGACAAACTAGCACACAGTCCACCTGATGATAAGTGGTTGCTGTGGCCCATAGACAATTCCGCTTATCCTTGATTAAGAATCAAAGCCTTTGTCACCCTTGAAGATTAGGATGAAATGCCCCGCTTCCAATAAAAAAGATTTCCGGTTCTGTACACTCACTATACAAAACACAGCAACACTTAGCTGCTATTATACGCTGGTGTTCTATGAGAGCGTGGTCCTACCCCAGTTGAGCCAATTTATTCGTGCTTGCAACCATTCTAAAATTTTTGTGTGCACTCACTCGACCAAAAATGTTCTCACCGAAATTTAACTCTTCGTAAAAGTACCACTATACCTTTCTCTGTCATATTTAGGGCCGATTTTTCAATCCTTAGATGAAATTTACTAATAGGATAAAATATAACATAAACATATTAAAAATTACAGACGTATGAGTAAAGTAGTTCCTCTGTCTTGTATAATATGTTGTCTGGGTATAATTTATTAAATGAATAACTTTTATCTGAACAGTGAAAAATCGGTCCAGTTATAATTATTTATAGTTAATTACATGTAGTTAGTTATAACTATATATAAAAAATAAGGTCACACAGAATAAGTTACTCCAACAACTGACAATTCAAGTTTGTCATTAGTTGTTAGAATATTCTACTGAACATTTATAGAAATCTGTCAAATGCTCTGTTCTGATGGTAAGTGGCAACGTAGTTGAAGATGGGAAGGCTAGATTTAGTAAAACAATCAACTTTTATTTCTTGCCCAGACAAAACATATTGTAATCGAATGGGAAGTACAGTGATGGCAAAGGCCGCATTACGAACGACTAAGCAAAGCGTTCCTCGTTAAAGTGTCACCGTATTTTTTTATTATTTTGAAAAACTTAGCTGTAAGTTTTACAAAATGATAAAAAGAACATATCAAGTAATAGATATATAAGTAGAGGAAAAAGGGAAATTATACATTTTCACAGATATAATCAAAGCAGTATAACACATTCTTATAACTTTGACGCCTGCGTAGCGCAGTGGCAGTGCACGTGCCTGGAACAAATATTTGTATGGTCTTTTTTAACATGGTTACGCACACCCACCTTGCGGGGGCAATTGCGGGGGCAAGGCGGGTATGCGTATTTATGTCAGACTCGCACCGACTAAATTCCCATGGTGTTCCACCTTTGCCGCATATTGGCAGGGTCACGGGAACGCTTTCACATACATCCGAGACCTCACCAACGCTGGCCACCTTATGGCGGCTCATGGCGACTATGTATGACGTAC
Organism: Parnassius honrathi; assembly: GCA_018247895.1. Classification (NCBI taxonomy): domain Eukaryota; kingdom Metazoa; phylum Arthropoda; class Insecta; order Lepidoptera; family Papilionidae; genus Parnassius; species Parnassius honrathi. The sequence goes on along the minus strand of DWHP01006195.1, from coordinate 9,408 downwards.
AAATAATTTTTGCAAGTCTGAATGTGTTCTTGTGAAGTAGGCCCTGTGGCAGGTAACTTATTAAAAAAAATCTAACGAGTTGATATAAAATAATATAAAATAAACATACACAAGTAAAATCTCCCAGAAGAAGTGAATAAAAAGCATATTCTTTTGTTTACGAACACTAGCATTAAATAGGTATATGTCAATTTGTGGTGCCCTAGTATTGAAACTTGAAAAAGTGTATTCATTTTTTTATTTTGCATAATGTGTGTGTGTGTGTGTGTGTGTGTGTGTGTGTGTGTGTGTGTGTGTGTGCGCGTGCGTGCGTGTGTGTGTGTGTGTGTACCTACACCATTTCTTGTGTACAAAGTTATTGAATTGTAATAATTAATTACTACTCATCGAACTAGATTACTAGCGTTATGTACTATAATGCGTATTAGTAACGTAGTAGGAATACCTCAATGTTAGTACTAAGTACATTATAAATTAAAATTTTAAAAGAAAAATACAGACATTGCATAATAATTAACCAGAAAAACAAACGAATGAAACCTAAGAAATATTTTTTTACTGCTGTTTGCACTTATACATCATTAATATTTACGTCACATTATAGTACACAGGGTTATTTTTGCAATTACCGACCGAAGCAGAGAAGGTTCAGAATAAGTAATAAATGCAAATGGTGAAAAAAGATTACTTAAAAAAGTCTCAAATATTCTGTCCCTTTAATGTTTTAAATTTAAAATACGTGGTAATGCATTATTTTAACTGATTCTACTGCGCACGCACACATTCGTAAGGGTCGATCGGTAGGCAAAACCGTTATTGCCCATAAATCACATTCAACTCGGGATAGTTTCAAATAAAAGTGGAAGCCTTATTTATTAGTATTTTCAAAATTTAAGTTCAAAATTTGGCTACTCAATGAAAAATAACGGTGAATAATTGTCAAAACATTATTATTTAAGGAAAAAATTCCTTTAATCATTACAGTCTATGATATTCCACTGTTGAACAAAGGCCTCCTTTACAGGTCGGCAGTTGGTAGGTAGTTGCCACACTTGGTTGGCTGGTTGGCGGCTCCAGTTTTATTATTATTTTTAGTTATTAAGAATATGTTGCCACCCACGGGAAAGTATGGTAGTGGTTTTTCTTATGCTACGCTACGCTTATGTTACTTACGTCACGGGTTTTGTTGATACCCCACATCCTGCCGTGGATGTCGTAGGAGGCGACAGCGGGATATTGAAACAGAAGATATGCAACGGTATGGCAAATACCCCCTCTTAGCGACGGTCTATAGGGAGGCCTATGTTCAACAGAGGGCTTTGATAAGCTATGAGTCTATGATTAATGAATTAACAGAGCTAGTAAATCAACTCAACGAAGCAAATAAAAAAGTAAACATTTGTAAATGAATTACAATTATTTTTAATGCAATGAAACAGAAGTTGCGTCCTCGACTGTACTGGTTTTATGTGAAGAAATCACGCGATCCGCCGTGTAGTGTGCATATTATTAGACATTCGACTGACTACGGTGCGTGAAGATAAAATACATAAACATAATTTTATTGGGTAATAAGGACATTGTAAATTGGTACAATATTATAGTTGATACCTCCTTTTAGGTACTTAAGATACTTTTAAGTATTTAAATTACTTTTGCCAGAAGATACATTAGAATATAAAGGAATTGAAAATGTTCGTTCTAAAGATTTGAAAAAAGAGGAGGTTCTTAATGCTATAAATGTACGAGTATGTAAGTATTTTTATAAATGTAAATATATATTTCTACTATGTATGTATGTCCGAGCATAATTTCTTTGTTTATTAAAACGATTTCAAGCATTTCTTTTTTATAGAATAGGTTTATTAAATAGGGTTTTAATTTTGTGATACGCGTTGCCTTAGCACCGACTTCAAACGTTTATCAATGTGGAAATTGTTTTATTCTTTTTATTTTTAAAGTAGTATTTTTAAAGGTGTTTTATTCCCTAAAAATTATAAATAATACTTATTTAAAAGCCATTCCTTGTATCTGTGGTTCGGAAAAGTTTTTACCCTAAAAAGGAGCAGTAGGATAATCAGCGGCACTTCTTTAAGATAATGGTTTACAATACAGTACAGTATTATTTTGTGGATTACCTTATTCCCAGGGGTTATTATGAAGCAAGTATTTCTTAACGTGTGGTGGCAGCGAAATATAATCCATCACCGTATTTCGTTTCATAGGAGTTGTAAAAGGCGACCATGGGAAGAGAAATAAAAATCTTACGGCATTGCATATACAACGGTGTAATTAACTGACAGATGGAAACTGAAACAGGAGATCGTCAGAAGCACTTTCCTGATAAAAACTTAAAATAATATAAAACCACGGTTGCCAATCCAACCAAGCGTGTGGCCAAATTCCTTTAACATATTCAGCAGTGATACTCGTATATCAACTCGTATATTACTCGTAGATAGCGGTGGTGTTAAAACACGCACGCTAACTCGTCGAACAGAACATATTGCGGCGATTTGCTTAACAAGATTACGTGATACTGTAAAATTCTTTAAACATACGAGTGTACTATATTGTGTTGACGCAGGCATCAATTATTCACAGTTATTTGGCAATGAGTCTAATTCATAACTCAGTCTTTTCCTTTTGCACACTTTATTACTAGTTTCGTAAAACTAAATGGTACGATATTTAACGTGTTGATACATAAGCGACAGGTTTCTCTAGAAACTGGGTTAGAAGTACATAATATATACAATAGATACAAGCTAGAACGCCTCGTAAAAGGTCAAAGTTGTCTAAATAAATATTTAGAAATCATTCGCACTGTTTTTTTTAAGTTTATTTTAACTGTTTATAAAGATTCGGCTTATATACAGGACTTAGCATGCGCAGTCCTCGTCTCATTGTTGCGTTTGCGGACTTCATATGTCTTCCGATTTAATTAAATTTCTCAGACATGCAGTAATTTCCATCGCCGCCGAGTACGTTGTAAATTTTAAACTTGAAATTAGCAATTTTTGTTGACAGCGATGATGAGCAAAATTTACGGCTTGCGCTTGACCCCTGAACTAGAATGATAGAACCTTTTGAACTATGCGTAAAAAGTGTAAAATAACGTTCTTTATCCCAATGCATGCAGAACTACGTTTAATCTACTTCCTTTGAACATAGTGAGGAAACATGCATATCCGAGAAATAAAAAAAATATTAAAAAACCTTATTTATCCTTTACTAATAAAGTTTTTTTATTACTAGTAATTCATTGAGGCCGTGATAATAGGAAACACTCTATATTGTATTCTCTCTCATTATCTCGCAGGCTAAATTTTATAGGTGTATATATTTGTCTCTTTTTAATGTCGCTTTTTATTTCATCGAGTTACAAACAACACTTCTAAAGAAGTTTTTACTTCAAAAATATTTTCGAAGACATGTGAAGTTCGCCAACACGCATGGAGGCAGCGCGGCCGACATTTACTTGCCCTAAAACCTACTTAAAAATGAGAGGACGCCTGTGCCCAGCAGTGAAATATAATCTGTAACTTTTAACTTTAACTCTTTTGTGCTTTTGGAAGTCTTTATGTCATATTCTCGACTATCCCGCCATATACCAACTAAAAAGTTCGACGAATTGTTTAAGAGTTTGGGGTTAGCATAGAAATGAACATACAGACGAATATACTATATAAAAATATTGCCTTTCTTTTGAACTCCGTAGATTAAACTCAATTTCCGCACTATAGATTAAAGTTACACTTACCTGATCAAAGTAAAGCAGTGTTTTATATTTCAGCTATAAATTAAATGGATGCTTTACTGTAAACTTTAGCTTGTAAAGACTATATTTCATAATTGATAATAATACAGCGTAAAGACCATGCTTATATAATTAAAAACTCTGCTGTATAATTATAATCAATGTAAATTAACTGCCTCGTTGGTCTAGCGATCGCATACGCGATTAGTAATCATGTCTACCTATGCACTTACGGGAAGATCTAGGTTGGTGGTACACTGTCATTACATGACAAAAATATGGGAGATGGCTAACATACACAAATTGTACATGGACACACATCAAGACCGGGAACAATTATTTGAAGGCCATACAAACATTTGCTCGATTATTCGAACCTGCGGCCTAGCAGCGCGTCGCACCGGTGGTTTCTGGATCTCGACAACAGAGGTACCTACTAGCTCCAATTGTGAAACTAAACCAACCAGGGACCCACTCAAACACAAGTTCATCAACATTAGTCCAGTCGTTTTCAAATGATCATCTCAATAACGGTCACCGCTAGACTTTCTTGCCGCTATTTATAACAATGCACTACTGTTCTGGCTAAATAGCCAGTATAATTGCAGGTTGTGAGGCATTCTGAAGACATCCTTTTTAAATCAGGTGTCCAACTAAGTTCGTTTCTCACTTCAGTTAAAAGAATCTGCTTGTCAATTCTAGTGCGTATGCCAAATTAATATGGATAAGTATATTTTTTGTTCTTTTATAATTTACCTGTAAACAAAAGGTCCAACTTCTGCTAGCTTCGGTTTCTCTCCGTGCTCGATGAAGCCCTGCGGGTTGGTCACGTTGAAGATGTACACTTTGGTGAGCCTCATCACGCCAGGCTTCTGCCAGTAGCTGTAGCTGAGGGACCCGTTCCACAGCCTCAGCTCCTGTCGTAAGATAATAAGATAGATCGTCATCAATCATTACAGCCCTTCACAAGTCCACTACTGAACATAGTCCGAAGAATGCCACAAAGCACGGTGCTGAGTCACCTGCATCCATCGACTTCCTGCGTGTCTTACCAGATCGTCAATCGTCTAATGGGCAGACACTGCACACTTTTCCTAACGATGCGATGCTTAACGCCCGATCAGTTATCAGTTCTTCGAGCTGTATGACTGACCCATTGCCATTTCAGCTTACTAATCCGTTGGGTTATGTCGGTTACTCCGTTTCTACAACGGATATCCTCATTTCTAAGTTTCTCACGTAGAGAAATCCCGAGCATAGTTCGCTGAGCGACCTAGAGCTTCCTCATACGGCCAGCAGTGAAGGACCACATCTCAGATCCATGTCATCACTGACAACATCCACTGGTGATACAATTTTGTTTTAAAGTGTGATATATGGTGTTGAATAAAACTACTTTTACGGTATTTATCGCGTTTGCTTAACTTTAATACTCGAATTTCGGGCGCTTTCCAGCACCCATGGTCACGGGAAACTTAAATTATTAAATTCGTAAAAGTAGCTTTATTCAATGAGAAGTGTTCGTGTATATACAAGGAACCATTATGGTGATATGGTTTTGAGGCATACCCGACGAGAAGATGTGTCGTAATCTATAGAACGCTGGCCGGCGATTCGAATTTAGCGATTGACTTCTGGGTCGAAGTTGGATTTACTTAGCCGGATTATTTTTTTTATTTGTCCCACTTAAACATACTCAGTTATCTCAGAAATTTGGGTGACAAACTAGCACACAGTCCACCTGATGATAAGAGGATGCTGTGGGACATAGACATCCAATAATGTTGGTGATTACAAATGATATTTATACAGTGCATGTACAAGAAATTGAGCATGCTTTTGACTTGGTTTTGGTGTAACTTGGAGTGTATGGAACACAACGAAAGTTCACACAGTTTCTCTGATGGTAAGTGGATGCTGTGGTTCATAAAAATCTACATCTATCATATCGATGATTTTGAAACTAAATGAATATAAAACTACGTAAAACTAAGTGAAAAAGCTTGCCTAATGCCTACCGACCAATCCTTACAAATGTGTGCATGCGCTGTAAAATCAGTTAAAATAAAGCATTACCACGCATTTTGATTTCAAAAGATAAGAATGCTAGACATTTTTTACTTAATTTTCCTTCACTATTTGCCTATATTACTTATTATAGAGACCTTTCCGGCAAATTTGGCCAGTTTTTGCAAAATTACCCTGTAAAGTAGGTTGATAGTCTGAGTCTTGACCTACACTTGTCCAGAGTAATACGTATGTTCATCGATTAAGATAGGTCATCGACACGAATGAAAATACCGTATTGATTTTATAAAATTTCATTATATCCAAAAAAAGCACATGGTTTACCATTTATTCGCATTTTATTATTAGCAAAGCTATAGAAACATGGGATGTTTTCGAAAATTTATTTTTTATTCAGTTTAGGATAACCTAAAGCTCTTGTTAACTTCAAAACTTACCCCGTCCCCTCTTAGAACGTATACCCCTAAGGAGAGGTATTTTCAAGATTTTTTGAATTTTGATTAAACGGAATTCTACTCTTAAAAAATACTTAAAATAAACGTTACACACACTACGAAGTTCTTGAGTATCGCGGAGGCAGTTTATATACACAAATTCCACATGGACAAACATCCAGACCCGAAATAATTAGGCCATACAAATATTTATACCGTGTGGGATTCAAACCCGCGGCCCCACAGCGCCACAACCAAACGCCATAGCGCTGCCGTGCCTTCGTTACTACTTCATGGTTGTGACAAAATCCTTGCTATATAACCCCATAAGAGGGTAGAGATTACCTGTAGTAATAGTAGATAGCCACAATAAGTAAACAGGTTGGCAACCGCAGTTTATCATTTTTATTGAGTGCTAGGAAAGATTTTTATCAGATGCTTTTTTATAGAATAAGGATGAGAAACGAACACACAGTCCATCTGATGTTAAGTGGATGCTGTGGCCTATAAACATTTCCATTTATCCTGGATTGAGAATCAAAACGCAGATCCGATTGTCACACCTGAAGACTAAGATGTAATGCCTTGTTTCCAGTAAAAAAGGGTCTCCGGATCTGTACACTCACACTCGAAACACAGCAGTATTAAGCTGCTATTTTACGCTGGTATTCTGTGAGAGCGTGCTCCTTCCCCGGTCAAGCCGACCCATTCGTCGTATGATCTGTCGAATAAACACACATTTGGCTCCATGGGGAAAAAAGTAAAGTAAAGTTACAGCCTATATACGTCCCACTGTTGGACACAGGCCTCCGCTCATTTCTGAGAGGGTTTTAGGGTAAGGAATTGTCCACCGCGCTGCCCCAATGCGTGTTGGCGAACTTTCACATGTCTTCGAAATATTTTATTTCTTATTTCTCTGACATGCAGGTTTCTTCACGATGTAGACCTTCACCGCCGGGCACGTGGCAAATCAGCACCTAAAGTTGCAATTAACAATTTCATTGGTGCCGGCGGGATCGAACCCGGGTTGCTCACGTACAGTGTGAAATTTACAGCGAGCGCTGGTATAGTTTATTACTACCCCGTATTATTCCCTGGTAATACGTTGTCATTCTAGTTACAATTTATTTAATAATACCAACCGAAAGAACTTTAATAACATACGTCTTAAGAGTAGAAATAGTTCTAACTATTCTAAGTACGTTTAACGTTTTTCCCATGTTGTAGAAAGAACTACTTTCCTGCTAAGAAGTCCGTCTCGGTATATAACACCCTCTTATTGTATTCCGGTCTGAAGGGCAAATAGAGTCAGGCTGTGAAGCAAACCTATCTAAGAAGATCCACCAGTGTTACAACCAGCGACAGCAAAATTTAATTGATATACAGTAGAAACAGCGTAGGTAATACCACGCAGCCTTGTGGAGCACTAGCATTAATAGGCTCGTAGTCGGAGTATGCACCGTCTACTACGACCTTGATGCTCTGATCTACAAGAAATCTGATGATCCAATTGCAGAATTTCTCGTGAAGGGATACTTCGATAGAAGCACTTTGTGTCAAAGCCCATCGAAGGCCTTCACAATGTCTGAAGTAACAACCACAGCTTCCCTCTAGACTCTACTACTTTCAGTCATCAAGAGGTAAGTAAGTTAGAAGATTATAACTAGTATCACTAGGTCTCTGTTCAGCTGTTGGTCCTCAATATACCTTATGAGCTGGCATTTTATAACGGATTCCATTATTTTGGAGAACAAGGAGGCGATAGTGATAAGTCTGTAGAGTTAGACGGGTCTGAGCGATCGCCTTTTTAGGAAATGGGTACATTAAAGCTGTCTTCCATAAGTTATGGGTTACGCCTAGAGAGTAGGCGTACCGGAAAAGACGCATTTACTCTTATTTAATAAAGAAACCCGCCATCATATAAAACTCACCCTAAAAATGAGGTAGTCCAGCCAGGGCACGAACGATAGTACGATTCCAAGTACCACGGTGCAGATGCTGAACATGATTACAGCCAGGCGTCCTGCAACAGAATTAGTAGTTAATAAGCCATAGATATAGGATAGCCGCGGTAGCTAAGGGGCTAAGCGCTCGCTGTTAGTTTTACAGCACGCGGGCAACCCGGGTTCGGTCCCCGCCGGCACCAATGAAATTATTAATTGCAATTTATAGTGCTAATTTACCATGTGCTCGGCGGTGAAAGAAAACGTCGTGAGAAATAAAAAAAGAGAATATTTCGAAGACATGTGAAGTTCGCCAACACGCATGGTTACATGAGTGGTTACAAAATACTTACAAAACTTATTTTAGAAATAACTAGGAAGTGACCTCCTCATTCCCAGGGGTGGTAATCAACCATATTAACCCTTATTATAGAGTTTTTGTTTTATTAAATACTTAACCTTGTATATTTTCTAGGACTTTGTTGTAATAGCGTATACATTGCCCCAAGAATGTACTACTGACGAATGTTTATATTATGTCTTATTTTAATGTTATTTAAATAAATGTATCTGCGTAGATCGGACCAAAAATTAATATTCAAAACCTGAAGGTAGCCGGGATAACTATAACATTGAGACTTCAAACATTCCAGTCCCTCTGAGACCATAGGTGCGGTAAAGCACCCGAAATGTCGAGAATTAAAAATAATTTAAAAACAAGTTAATTAAACGCAATAAAATCCGTATAAATAGTTTTATTCAATATCATCCAAATTCCAATATAGGTATTTCATATTCATGTAAAGAATCGGGATAAAATACATATAACTTTTGTCTGCTCTTGTGAGCTCCTGTTGGAGCCCATTATGTCCTACAATTGCCGTGCCTACTATCATTATGTGCACTCTACTATACTCTTGACAATTATCAATATAATCGTGACGCCCTTGACCTTGAAGCCCTCTGTTTGGTAAGAAGTTTACTTCATATTATAGTAGTAATTTTGTAGCATTAATTCTATATAAGGTGGGTGTACCATGGAAGGCCACTCCAAATAAACAGTTATTATTCGTTTATTTACTGGATAAATGGAACTAACAAATATTTAAATACTTTGTTATATTACGAAACATAGGTATAAACCACTTTTTTAAATTGCAGATTCAATCAATATTGATTTTTTTTCTTTACTAACATAATATTAATCAAATACAAACATTTTTAAAATTATAATAATTACAAT
>DWHP01006194.1:0-11534 GCA_018247895.1 Parnassius honrathi | reverse complement strand
AGATTGCAAAGAAATTTACATTTTTATTTTTTGTTATAATGGATTTCCGCAAAGTAACGCCTGATTCTATCAATTAAATTATATGATAAAAATGTGTAGCAGAAGATCTACTATTTGGACTTAGTTTCGAGAAACTAACGACCAAAGTATGTAGAAATGTGATAATGTAATGTTTCTTTTTTTTTTCAAAAATATTTTATCAGCTTTCTATTTGCTGCAATTGGAAATAAATCCACAGTACTTCAATAACATATACTCACCCATAAATAAAATATACCTTTGACAATAAATTATGAAAGACATGGCATTACTCATTTCATACATTTCAATACAGTGAACACTTTGAGTATCGCGTTAACGAATGTTCGGCGATTTAGCCGAATATTCGGTCGAATACGAATATTCGGTCAAGCTGCCGAATTGGCCGAATACCGGATATAAAACGAATATACGGCCCATCTCTAGTTTTTAACACCTTTCTTCATAATTTATAACATATTCATTATTCAGTATTAAAAAGACGAATCAAAGAAAATGTGCTAATTAGCTGCTTTGACCACATGTGCTAATCAAACCATTCAATATAAATAAACACATTGCATTTGCAGTTGCACTAGTAGCGGATTAGGTAACACCGTAAGACCCGTTACGTCGATATATGTAAACATAAGGGCTCTTATTATTGCTATACGTATGACATGACGCCCCCCATTAAGAATTCCAAGAATGGCAATTTTATTAATGTCAAACCACTAAGCCCCGATTTTCAAACACATTGCTTGTTCATTTGCATGTTATAAAACACCAGGTTAAAATATGTAAACTAAGGAACTGCATACCCTTTGAATACATCAGAATATATTAAACTAGTAACCCCGCCTTTGTTAGCTGGAAAATTCAAAGCATATTATATACATGAGAGAATTTCCTTAAAAGTAAGAATAGTTTTAAAAGCCCTTTTAATAACAAGTAATTGTAACAAATTTACATACAGTTCATCCCATGGTAAGTGGATGTAGTGGCTCGTAAACACTTACGTTTAATGTCTTAAAAGCAAAATACGTTGTCACCCCTATGGGATAAAATGCAATGCCATGTCACCAGTAATTAAACTTATGATACACGCAAGCATCATGCAGCTATATATCACGTTGGTATTTTGCGTAGTCGTAGCCGACATATTCGTACAGCAGCCCTAATATAGGCGTACCTCTATCGTGTAAAATTCTATCCTTCTTATTTTTACTAAAGTGTCATGTTACTATTTGAAAATGTCGCATCCAAATCCCACAAACTGGTGGGGAGCATCATTAGGTTCGAGTATTTATCAACTCGTGAGCTGTCTTACAAACTTCTCCTCCAGTTAGATATAAACAGTCTACTGCTGGATATAACCATTGTTATTTATATATATTTTCCAATAGCGGCCTGATTATTTTAAATCTGCGGTGCGAATATGTACCTCTGGTGTGGCCTCGTTGTTTTCTGAGATCTTTTAAGCATTTTTACCCGACTGCCATGGAAGGGTTATGTTTTTCGCACTTATCTTGTACGTATGTATGTATGTTGTATGTGTGTTATATATTTTATATGTATGTTTGTTTGTAAATTTCTTACCTCGTTTCTTCCAAACGGCTGGCTGGATTTTGACAATTAAGGTGTCTTATATACGTCAGAGCCGTGGTAGCTCAGATAGTTAGCGGTCGCTGTAAATTTCACAGTACGCGAACAACACAGGTTCTATCCCCGGCGGCACTAATGAAATTGTTAATTGCAATTTTAAGTGCCGATTTACTACGTGTTCGGCGGTGAAGGAAAACATCGTCAGGAAACCTGCATGACTGAGAAATAAGAAAAAAATATTTCGAAGACATGTGAAGTTCGCCAACACGCATTGGGACAGCGCGGCGGTCACTTCCTTGCCCTGAAACCCTCTCAGAAAGGAGCGGAGGAGGCCTGTGCCCAGCAGTGGGACGTATGTAGGCTGTAACTTTACTTTACTATATACGTCGTAAAAATCCAAGTGTTCATGCTGGTGGAACTCAATTGAAAATTATACATTAATAGAAAAAGGAGTCCTGCTCACGCAGTAACATTATTTTATCTGTAGTACTGCCATCTAGTAAAGTATGTGTCGGTACCCGCGCCATTGCACGTGCAGCAGTGCCTCAAGGATCTCCTAGGTGTGCGTAGTTTACAGTTAGCAGTGGCTGCATACAACAGCCGGCACGACGTACTCCGCCGATCGTCGAGTCGCATATTCCGAGAGGCGTCGAGGTCACCGGCCCCTAGGCAGATTCTTAGGCACTTTAAAGCGTTCCGTGCTTACTGTGCCTAGTCGCGTTTTATAGTGCCACCAGACACACTTCCCCCAAAGCTTTCGTTGAGAAAGGGGTAGGCAGTGCCCCACGTGTCGCAGCTAACATTCTCCCATCATCATCACTATCCGCGTCGCGCGTCAGCTACCCTGCCGCCGATCGCCTGGTAAGACAGATAGGGCCTATAGATAGATTACTCAACACGCAACTAATTTCGTACGTACCCAATAAGTAGCATGTCGGACAAGGGGGAACCGCCCCCTCCCCCGGACCAGGAAACCGCCGGACCGTAAAGGCGTATTGGATCAGCCAATTGCGATCCGAGATATCTTCAATCCGGAAAGGACTAGGGTGGTACCATCGTACTCCCATACTACGAAACCTACGTCGTCGCCGAGGAAGGAGCCCGCATTGGACGTCGCGCTCACGCCTGCCGTGTCTGAGCACACGGTTAGGCAGGAACCGTCGCCCCAACAGCAGCGGGCCAAGGAAACGGCAAGGCGCCACACACCTCCTGAGACCGATGCCTCCATATTCGAAAAAAGGCAGCGCATCGGCTTCAACTTATCGTCATCTGGATCGCCATCATCTGCATCATCTTCTGAGGATGAAGAACCCCAACCGGCGGCAGCGAAGAGGGTGCATAACTCGCCGCCCGAATCACCATCGCCACCACAACCTCCCTGCTCCGTATCACCGGACCGGCGTAGCCGCGACTCCGCCCAGTACGAGCAGGGAGGTGAAGAATCATACAGCTGGGGGTCCACTACATATACGACCCTTGCAGCATCAGCCGGCCGATCATCGCCGGTTCAGAGCACCAATCCGTCCGTGTTACCGCAGGACGACGGAAAACGGCCGTCAACAAGCTATGCCTATATAGCAGCAGCTCCTCCAGTACCACGACCGCAAGCAGCGGAGGAGCCTGCTACGAAACCTGTAGATCCAGAAAAGGCCAAATATCCATAGTGGCTGAATGCCTCCCGGAAAGGACGAGGCATTTTAAGGAGCTCAATAGAAAATTGGGCCACCTTCCAAATGCCCGTCCTTTAGGGAAGGGGTGAGATTCACCCCGCAGAGCGCAAACGAGTTCCGTTCCGAATTCTCTGAAGAATCACCAACGATGTCATGGTATTGCTATATTCCGGAGGAGGATAAGCCCACCAAAGTGGGCATCCGGGGGCTGCCAATGGGCACGGACACGAAAGCGATAGAGGAGGCTATTAGGGCAAAGGGTTTCCCTATCAAGTACGTTAAAGCGATACTACCACGTAGAGGCAGACCTGGACGCCTCTACTTTGCCCAATTAGAACACCTGAGCCAGCTCCAAGACCTATACAAGACCGACGAGCTCCTCCACATGAGAGGGGTCGCCGTTGAAGCATGGCAAAGAAGAGCAGGACCGGCTCAATACCACCGCTGCTAGGCCTTTGGACATGCCTCCACCAACTGCTTCAGGCCAGTGAAGTGGGTACGCTGTGCCGGGGTGCACATCGCCAACCTTTGCCCTAGGGGTAGGGATGAAGAACCGAAATGTGCCAATTGTGCCAGGAACCATACGGCAAACCATCGCCGCTGCCCTGTCCTGAGGAGAATTGCTAGGAAGCAGAGGGTCACCTCGCCGGGATTACTCCCAGAGGACTCGAAGAAGATCCCCAAGAGTCGCCCAAAAGCGGTTACTATCTTCTTAGATATATAGGATGGATGGGCAACCGTAACTGGGAGGGGTAGGCGATAAGCCCCCCACCAGTAGCACCCACGGTAACAGTGGAACTCACAGAAGCAAGGGCAACCACCGGGGTGACTCTACAGCCCCACGCTAACGACGCAAAAGAACGCCGGACCTCGCAGAGGAGGAAGCAGAGGAGCAGGAGCAAAAAAGCGGCGCAGCCTCCTCCTCAGGCTGTTACCTCTACCCCGCACCAGCAGGACCGGTAGCCTCACAGGCGCAGGTTACCAGCAGAGCACCTAAGGAGAGCGTGAGGAGAGTGCCACAAAGGGCCCTGTCAGAAAATAGGGCCCGCTGTACACAAAGAGCGCACTCTGCCCACAAGCAAAAACCGCAAGAATCCCAACGCCCAAGACCAGTGCCAACGCCTTCAAGGAGAACACCATCAACCGGCTTCGAGACAGCAGACGTTATCCAAGGTTTGGTTGGCATAGCTATCCAGGTCGGCAGTCAGGTCCTGACTGCATAAGAGCCGGGACAGATCCGATTACAGCGGTTATGAAGGCTCTGGCAAACCTCCTGGCTCGGTACTACGGAGGCGAGTAACCTGCGCTTTCTCTATTGGAACCCGGACGGAATACAGCATAAGCTGCATGAACTCCGCACAGTCGCTCAACAACAAGACATTCAAGTCATTTTGCTGGGAGAGACGAAGCTAAACACAAAGACGCATATGAAGCTAGGCAGCTGATTACCACATCTACAGGAGGGACGAGGTCACTTCTCAAGGGGCCGCCTATAGAGGGACGGCGGTTCTAGTGAGGAGGGACATCGTGACATCAAGAACTTGACCTGCCAGAATACCAAACGATCTCTATCGGCATAAAAATGGAGGCGGCGGGCGAGGAACTACGGATCTTTGCAGCATACCACCTGCCAGGGATTCCATTTTGCTCCTCAGACGTCCGGACGGTAATGGAAGGCGAAACACCTACTATCATCACCGGGGACCTAAACGCCAAACACACGGCATGGGGGTCCAGAGTGATGAACCCGCCGGGCCATGAACTCTACGAAGATGCTGAGAGACACAACTACGACGTCTTAGGTCCCGAAGAGCCAACCCACGTTCCGACAGACCCACGGAGATGTCCGGATATATGGGACATCGTGCTCTCTAGGAACGCAACTACCCAATAGTGGTAGAGGTGCTGTTCGACCTGAACACACAGCACCTCCCAATTCTAATCACCCTTGGCCTTACGGCGGTGACTACGCCGCCCAGAGCCTTCAAGACCAGAGTTGACTGGAGGCTCTACCACCAACACCTGCAGAAGAGACCTGCAGTCACCAAACCCATAAGCACAGCGGACGACGTAGAGGCCGCTGCAACTAGAATAACCAAGAACATCCAGGAGGCCCTCCACGCGGCCTCTACGATCGTCCCGATTTCAACAAAAAGGGATGACCTGCCGCGGGATATCTGCTCGCAGATAAAATGTAAGAGGCTCTGGGCGCGTACTCGCTGCCCTAGACTGAAGACGCAGCCGAAGTACACTACCTTCCGACGGTACCTTGTCGGAGGAACTGTCGATGGCAGTCCAGGCCCACAGAGGAGAGGCCTGGGAGCGGCGCATATGGAAAACTGAAGAGCAGGATGCGTCGCTCTACAAATTGAACCGACAGTTAACAAAAACCAGTCCTTCCGTTTGCCCGCTGACCAATAACGCGGGTGAACGTCGCTACGATGCCAAGGGTAAAGCGGATATCCTAGTAGAGCACTTGGAGGAGCAATTTACGTCGAACCCAGCAAGTGCGGAGTTCATGGAGCTTCATGCCTGGAAGGAGAGTCGCGTACAGGAGTTCCTGTCGTCACCCGCGCCACCGCTTGCATGAAAGTGGTTCATCTCCCCCGCTGAACTACGGAAGACCGTAACCCGCCTGCAACCGAGGAAGGCGCCGGGGCACGACGGGATTACCAACGCTGCACTCCGACAGCTGCCCAACAGAGTCCTAGTAGAGCTTGGTCGACTCTACAATGGGATATTGCGGACATCCCACTTCCCGGAAGACTGGAAGAAAGGCAAAGTCATCGTCTTGCCGAAACCCGGGAAGGACAGACGTGGAGCTGCCAGCTACAGGCCGATCACACTATTACCGCACATAGCTAAACTGCTTGAAAGATTGCTGCTGAGATGTCTCCGTCCGTGCATCCAACTTCGGGCGGAGCAGCACGGATTCAGGAGGGGTCACTCCACAGCTACACAGCTGACCAGGGTGCTGCACCTGCTTGCGGCAGAGTTCAACCGTGGCCGCATATCGTTGGGCGTCTTTCTCGATATAGAGTAGGGTGTGGCACTCAGGACTACTATATAAACTGCACGAACAGACCAGTGCCCCTCCTGCTATGTTGCGGCTAGTGGCGACTTTCCTGGCAGACAGGAAGTTCTTCGTCTGTGTAGAGGATGCCGAATCCGCAACACGTACTGTCAGAGCCGGCATTCCACAGGGCAGCTGTTTGTCTCCAGTCCTGTACGCGGCTTACACTAACGATATCCCGACACTGGCAGGACAGCTGCGGGAGTGGGAGGACGACGTGGAGCTGGCATTATATGCGGACGATAGTGCCTATTTCACCTCGTCCAGAAGAGCCCACATCGCCACTGCCAGAACGCAGCGTCTGCTGGACTTGTTGCCACCATGGCTGGAGGAGTGGAGGATGGTCGTCAACGTTGGTAAGACGACCGCTCTGCTCACTCGCCGTCTCAGAAATCTACCACCTCCGTTGACACTCAATGGACAGAAGATCGCGTACGAGAAGGCCGTGACCTACCTTGAGTGCCGGATCGACAGGACGCTGCGCATGACCGCGCACGTCGACTTCGTCGTCTACAGAGCCAGATGTGCGCGGGCGACGCTCCTCCCGCTCCTGGCATCCAAGCCGCCAATAAGAATTAAATTGAAAATGTACATAAGACCCATCATTACCTACGCTGCTACGACCTGGTACGCGCTTCTGAGCGAGCCTCTGAGGCGGCGACTGCAGGCCCAGCAGAATCTGACATTAAGGATGATCATCGGAGCAGGTCGCTACGTCCGGAATGACGTCATAGCGGCCGATCCGAAAGTCGAGACCATCCGAGACTTCGTGGCCCGACTGGCGCACGGCATCTTCGACCACGCCGACAACGGGCTACATGAACACCTTAACGGCTTCGCGCCACTACACACTCGGTCCCAGGACGGACGACCTTATCCAAAAGAACTCCTCTCTATATAGATTAGAGAGTTGAGTAAAACCCTCAATGCCGCTGATAGGCCATCTCTGACAAAAAAAATTCTGTAACACAGAAAATCGGATAACCCTTTTTTTATAATTTTACCAACTGTGGCAAAAAACCGTCAAGGAGTGAACATCGCCTAACATAAGGCGTCCCAGGACCGGTACACTGTAGTGTGCCGCGAGAAATGCCCGGGCAAAGCGGTACACCCCGAGGCCCGATACCTGCAGGGCCTAAGAAGCCCTCGCAAAAGACAACACTGAAGTTACAATTAGTTCGTGGTCAGCTACAGTTTCCAGTTTTAAAGCAAAAAAAAACGAAATTAGGAAAAGTAAAGTGAAAGTTGTAAAAGTAGTGAAACCTCGGTATCACATTTCCAAGGGGTATTTACAAACAATTAATTTTTTATTTGAATATCTCTTAAGTGTCCACCCCAAAAGTAAGGAAGTAAGAAGATTTTGAAAATGAAGATTGGTGATTGAAGATTGATTGGATCGGTTGTGGTTTTAAGTCGAACGTCCTATCGGAGGTCACGCCCAGGCGTTGCTTCTCGAATCCAACGAGGTGTGGTACAGGAAAGGGGGCCAGTAATTGGTTGATCATTGTCGTGGGCGTGAGATGAAGAACAGGACCATCCGTTTCCTTTGCTTTCTTGGATCATGAATTAAAAATTCTTTGGCTTTCTTGGATCTTACTTTTGTAACAACATCACTTTGTATAAAAAAATTAAAACATATGCTTAACGTCCTATAGTACCTCGAATGGTTTAGTGATCTTACTTTGTCCGTTCGTTATGCCGAAAATATAGCAGCATTAATTTTGAAATAAATATGTAGTAAAGTTGAGGATTAATGTTAAGTACTACGTTAGACGACAACAGGATTCCGTAAATTTTTCTCGATAGAAAAAAAATCAAAGCGACCTCCAAACCGAACAATAAACCGCCAGTATTCACAAAATACTTTAAATTTGATCATGACACTTCGCGTACTAATTGAACTAACCATAAAGCAGGGCTTATTTTTTATTTTTTTTAATTACCATTATTTTCACTGTATAAATAAGTTATCTAAACTATCGGTGTCCTGAAGCTTGTTCCCTGATGGGAATAAGGTATTCGCATAAACCCATTCGGACGAAATTGTTATTTTATGAGTCTAAAGTAGATCACAGCGGTTGTGATCTTTAATTATTTGTAACAATAAACAAGTTTATTTCCGTATGAAGGTAGAACATCTAGACTTATAGTTTTGTATTAGCATATAAACATTTTGTTTATTTGCTTTTTTGTGGAAAATATTTGGTGCGTGATAACTTATTCCACGAGGCCGTACTATCCCGCCATTTAATATGATTATTAGACTTGAATTAAACCAATTTCGTCAATTTTTGTTCAATTTACACAAAACGTACTTACAGTTTTTTTAAAGTCTTAAAGTAATCTGCCCCTTATTCCTGTCTAATAACATTTAATATTGAAACTTAAGATAATAGAATCTACTAACTACAAAATGTCTCTTAGTTTGGCGTGCCTATTGGCAAAGGCCTCCTCCAACGATTTCCATTGTTGTCTATCTTGAGCAACCCTTCTCCAGTGTGGTCCTGCTGTAAGTTTTATTTCATCTTACCACCTTGTATACTGCCTTCCGCGTCTTCTTTTGCTGTCTCTTGGATATCATTCTGTTACTCTCCTGCTCCACTTTTTCTCTTTGTCACGCCTCACATATCCTGACCATCTCCATTTCTGTTGGTCGATTCATTTGAGTATGTCGGTAAGCTTTGTTAAATTCCTTAGGTCAATATTTTTGATATTATATTGCCTTTTATAGCCGGTCATACTCGTCTACATTGCTTTCTGTGCTACTGCAAGATTTTCTCTCAATGCATTTGTATGTTAGACAAGGTAAAATGCAAGTATTAAATATTTTTCTTTTCGTTGACATGCTTAAGTCTATAAGACTTCACGATCTCTTTTAATGACCAGTATTTTTTCCAACCTGTTGCGATCCTAAGGTTAATTTCTTTCGTCATTTGATCTTCTATGAAAATTACTTAACCCAGATATATGTAGTATTTCACATATTTTAGAGAATCGTCGTGTATTGTGATGTTCAAATTAGTGCTATGTGTCATTAATTTGGTCTTGTTAGGGTTCATTTTAGTCCAACTTTTATGCTTTCTTCATTTAGATTACTTATTATATATTCGACATTTTTGGGGTGTTCTTTAATTAATACCAGGTCATTGGCAAATTTTAAATGGTGCTGTTTTGACCCTTTTGTATTGATACCATACTTATCCCAGTGTAGGTTGCGAAAGATATTTTCTAACACAGCAGAGAACAATTTTGGAGATAAGGGGTCTCACTGCCTCACATCACTCTATATGTTAAATTCATCTCCCAAAGTTTCCAACTGGATTTGGCCTTCTATGGCCTATTACTTTTGCAAAAACCTTGCGTACGTTTGACATAAGGCTTATCGGTATATAGTTTTCATGTTTTCCTTGTCGCCTTTTTTGTATTTTAGAATTACGTGAGATTTAGTCCATTGTTTTGGACTTTAGCTACTTATTAAGATTTCGTTAATAATCTTTGTAAGAATTGGAATCAGTTCTTTTATATTTCCCCTCTTAAGTTCGTTGTTAATTTTGTCTGATTCCGGGGACTTCTCCATTTTTTGGCTCTTAATTGCCTTTTCGGCTAAGATATCCGGCACATGCTCTAATTTCCCTTCATAATTTTGTTGAGTGAGTACTCTGCTGTGGTGGCCTGTTTTTCTTTGGTGCTGGCTGGCATACAGTTGATGGTAGAAACTTGTAGCTAAATCTTTGATTTTCTGTCGTGTCGTGGTAGTATTCGAACCATCCTTTAGTTTGTGTATCCATTCGTTGCCTACTTCTCGCGGTTCTTTCAGAGCTTTTTTCAAACCCCTTTTTGGATGTAGTGCTCGAATCTTTTCAACCTCTTGACCTTGTGATCTTTGCGTATACTTTCTCCTATTCCTTTGCTTAAAGCTGCAACTAAATTTATATTTTCTTTTTTTGCTTGGTTAACTATAGGCTCCTTTTTTTCTCTGATCAGTTGCAAGTTACGCTCACTCAGTTGATATTTATTAGGTTTTTGTGCGTTATTTCTTGAGATATACAAACTTTGTACTTCGTTTTCTAGTATATCATATTTCAGTGTTGTTTCTATTTTATCGTTTGTTATATGTCTGGTTCTTTCTTTGAACAGGTTGCACTTTATCAGGCAAGGTTGAGTTGACAGTTTAATCATATCGTTTTTAATATGATTAATAAAAATGTAATAAGCTTAATTAATTATAAGTACTCAAACAGGTGGAATTTTTTAATTCCACTTACGAATCAGCCTTGGTAGGAATCCGTGTTCCTTTGTGAAAAATTCCTAGAGCGTCGTTTT
The DNA here is from genome assembly GCA_018247895.1 of Parnassius honrathi. Classification (NCBI taxonomy): domain Eukaryota; kingdom Metazoa; phylum Arthropoda; class Insecta; order Lepidoptera; family Papilionidae; genus Parnassius; species Parnassius honrathi. The sequence goes on along the minus strand of DWHP01006194.1, from coordinate 845 downwards.
TAGCACCAGTTTTATTGATCTCTACACTTACCATTCGAAACACTGCAGCATCAAGCCCCTATTTTACGCTGGTATTCTGTGAGAACGTGGTTCTGTCTCGGTTGAACCGACCCTTTCCTTGTAAGTTTTCTTATTAAATTAGAATTTAACAGCTACATTGACACCTTCTATCAAGTAAATAGGACTTAAATTTCCTTCTTAAAAGCTAAGCCGAATAAGCCTAGCCTTAAAAGCCTAATAGTTGATTTGTTAAATCGTTTTATAAGTTGGAACTGCATCCCGTATTCTTCGAGGCTTAAAATGACAATATAATTATTATAACTAAAAAATATCACACGTTCTGCAGCTGCTGCGATTCGTTCTCTTTCACTTGTTATTTCGGAATGACAAAATAGTTTCGAATCTTGGGTCCATATAGACCGTGCGTGATTGCTCGGGTCCGTAAGCCATCTACGGTATTGTCCTCGATAACTCGATATCACGAACTGTGCGAAGCTACTCTAAACAATCAATTATTCCATTCGTCAAACAGTTAAGACTACAGAAAAGTACAAAAAAACACACAAAATGCATGTAAATAAAACGTACTGGTTAAAAAAGGTCAGCACGTTACATTCATGAGCATTCCATGAGTACTTAATTGATTTTCCGTCTCCGACGTATTTGGATCGTAGTTACAAAGCTCTAGGGCAGTGGCACACGTAGAACGATTTGCTCTTGTTGATTGATTTGGTCGGCCTGAATATTAACACATCGTTGCACGTCGCTTCCTCGCTGCTTACTGCAGCAATGTTGTTTGTTGCAGATACCGTCATATAGAGTTGCTGATTTATAAAGTATTATAA